>OY728130.1:1711942622-1712235122 GCA_963277665.1 Viscum album
ACTCACATGGGAAAATGCATGATTAGACTAACTATGCATAACACAAGAAAAAGAACTTTGTAACCGGAACTACCACACTCACACTATTGAATGATCTAGAATACATAGTTAAATAAAACCATGAATCCCTATGCTATTCACTGAAAAACCGACACAATTTATTCTATCCATAAAGACATGGAGGCACAATTTCTACTAATTAAGGCCCCCATCTATTTTCTCAAAATTTCATGGCTCTGATATCTAAATAATCACTGAACACTCTCATTTCCTCTAAAAACTCATTAGGAATTTTCATTAAGATAAATATAAGGATTAAAACTGAAAACTAAAGGTTTTATAACTCAAAAAAATCTATGTCCTTTTAATTTATAACTATTCATTACATGTATGTTAGTTTTTAATTGTTAATTTTCAATATCTTCTATGAGTTATCTTGATCATTTTGAACTAGTTTCTTACATTAAATATTTTTCTTTATTCCAATACCAAATTTAAACATTACAAGATCCTTTAATATACTATAATAGATAAAATATATATATTTATAATGACTTTATATTATTCTATTAGTATTTAAGTAATGTTGTGTTAAAATGGAATTGATGGTTTCTTATTTTTTTGTAATTTTAGTAATTGAAGATTATTTTTTAATTATAAGTTCAATAAATAAAAAAAATTATAGAAACATAAAATTATCATTATTCTTTTTTTAAATTTAATCAAAATTATTTATCTTCCTATAGTAAATCATGATAGAGTTTCATAACATTTTTCATGTATGAGGTTAGACCGGACCAAACATTAACATACCATAATATGATGGGCTAGTATTTTTTTAATTTTATTTAATTATATCATTATAATAGAATAATAATGATATTAAAAATGTTTTTTTTGTAATTTTGAAACATAATTTAAGTGGTTTGTATAATTATTTAAAATATTTATTAAAAATGAAAAATGTTACTTTGTGTGGGGGGGGGGGGCAGTAGATCACAAAGAACTCAATTAATGTTTTCATTTCTAGAACTATTAGAGGAAAAGAAGGAAGATTAAAAATTTTCTCTTAAAATTTATAATTATATTATACATGTCAAATTTATTTTTCCATTACATCCTCATAGCCAACTAAAATTTCTTAGGGTTAAAATTATAAGATTTCATTTCATGTGGTAGTTGTTTTCACAACACACGATCAACATTATTCTATTGTTTAAATTGTAATGAAAGGAAAACATCAATGTTTTTTCATTAATAAATAAACTTCAATTAATTGATGATACTAAAGTAATTATACTACCATGGTTAGATTCGTTATGAAAGATAATTATTGATAAATAAATTTAAGGAGTATGTGACACTTAGGATGAGACCTTGAACTACCTCATGGTGAAATCATTAGTTTTGAAATAATTAAGATATGTTTTAGTTAACATGGGATTTGTGAGATTAAAATGATATCTAGATAAGGAAAATATGGTTGGATTTCAGTCATATTTTAATTTATGTTTGACCAATGAAAGGGGGGAAGTGCGACCATTTTATAATGGAAGAAAATGTAACTTTTATGGTCACCCATTATTTTCCAATAATGATATGACACTATTTTAAGTATTAGTGGTTATAAAAGCCAATAAAATGGATTTTTAGGTGATATTGGAAAAATATATCCTCAACCAAGTATTTTTATACATGTTTTATACATGTTAAAAATCATTTTTCCTATATTTTTACTTTTACATTTTTTATAGTGATAACATGTTTTTACCCAAGTAACTTATATTTTACTAAACATAAAAAATAAACCCTCTTAACAAATTTTGGTATGATGAGTGTAATTTTTACCACCATTAAATCTAATTCAGTTTTTAATTATTATAAAACTAACCATTAAATTAATACACAATATGAATGGATAAACTATTTTAAATAAAAAATTAATTTTTATTATTAAGTATTATTAATAAAATTCAGTGTTGATAAAAAATTGAATGATTTATGATTCATTTAAATATAGGAATAAATATTATATTAAAGTCACTTTTTATAAGATATTTACTATTGTTTTTAGATAAAAATTATACAATAATATTAAAATAATTCTTTTAAAATAACAATTTTCTATTACTATGGCCACTAACATTAATATTTGTAATCTAAATTTTATGCCCAATATTTAAATTTTATTGAATATTTTATATGATCATGTTGATATAAAATATAAAAATACATTTTTTTAATTTAATTTATATAGGTGATGAAAATTAATATTAAATTTATAGAAATAAAAACAATTTTTAGGGTAATATATTATTTCATTTTTGAAAACATTAAAATTATGTTGTATAAATGAAATAGAATGTTTTTAAGTGATTTATTTTAAGTCATTTATATATATATATATATATATTCATATAAAAATGGCTTAAAAAACATGTAAGTTATTCTTATATTATGATAATTTTATAAATGTTATGGAATTAGAAAACTCAGTTTTTTCACTATTAAAAAATAAATCATTTTGTATAGAAAATAAAAATTAATATTATGATAATATTCACATAAAAAAATAATTTTTTTTTAATTTATTTAATTAAAATTCTAAAAGTTTTATTTTAAATTTTAAAAAATCATATAAATAAAATGCATATTGTTTTTATAAGAAAACAACTTTTTAGAAATATTTACTATTCTTATTCTTCTTACCTATAAATTAATAATAAAATAAGTGTTAATGTGTTATTCATATGAATAATATATTCTACCCATAATAAATTTAGATTATTAAAAAACACATATGAATCCAATCTTGAGAGAGGTTACATTTAAAATCATAAACCATTGTTATTAATTATTTAGCTACAATAATGTAATTTACCAATGCTTTATAATTTATAATGATATTTACTTTCATTTAAATATATACTTATAATTCAGTTATATCTATTTTAACCACCATTTCTATAAAAACATTTTAATAGTCAAATATTGTTATATGGTTTTTTTGGTTCAATATTGCATGTATCACAAGTTATTTACCACATTAGGTTCCAAAAGAAATAAAATATACAATCATTAGTTTTTCGGTTATATATGTGATTCATATAGAGATTTTATTGAACAGACTTTGAGAATATTGGTTATATACCAAGATCTCAAGTTTTCACTTTTTGATTTAGCTTGTTCACTTTATTCGGTATGTTATCTCTGAGATTGGAATTCTCATTGACCGAGAGAATCATTAGGTTATGACATATTGGTATCAACCCAAGAATATTTTCAAGATGAAGATTTCTTATATCCTAGATAATCATGATTTATAATTTATTCATGACTTATCTTCCATGGATATGCCTATAATAGACATAAAAATATAGATTGTGGAAACCGAGTGGACCAATCTATGTGAATTCACATTCCATGATTTCAAATTGAGGCTTACATATGCTCTAATTTTGATATTACTACCCTTGGTAAGGGATACACTATAATGAAAAACCTATAGGTTGTCTTAGGACCTTTTTTATGCATGATGATATGGAAGTCTCTTATATGTCTCTATAGTTGTTAATACATGAGAAGAACTATCATGCCCACGATCTAGGGGTAACTATTGTGGTGTGTTATCTAAATTTTTGGTTCCACTATCTTTTCAAATGATGATTTTTTGTTTATACAGAACAGGAGTTTACGACACATCTTATCCTAAAAAACCATGAACCTATAATAAATAAATTGGGTGAAGTATCTATATATATTTTATTTTGACATAAATTATACCCAAAGATATGGGGATGAAAAATCAAATTATCACAACAGGAAGACTCAATAGTTGGTGGTATGTGAGTATAGTGTTGAGTGGTTGTTAATGACTATATTTGTAGAATACTAAATGTATATAAATTATGGGGTGGAATTCCATGAATTAAAATAATATAACTATTACATCATCTTTGGTTGAATAGGGTAAGGCTAGTTAGGAGTCCAATTAAGGCTATTTTAGGATTTGTGAATGGTGTTTTTGTATATAATCCATTATGTTATGGAAACAATACCGGGATGTGATTTTTTATATCTATGTAAATCTAGTAGTTTATACCTCTATGAAGTAGGATTTCAAGAGGAACTCCCATTCCACTTAATTGGTTTTGAGCTCCTTGAAGGAAAAGATGTACCTTGAGATTAAGTGTTATTTCAAATATCCTAGTTAGAGGAAGGAAATTACAGGGTATGTGGATCATTTTCTTTCCTAAAAATGATTAAGGAATCTAATTTATTTCTTATCAAAGAAACATGATCCATGGATATGCTATAAAATTTGTATGTGGGTGAAATTTTATGTATTTATGTAATATATATGAGTATTTTTTTATCGCAATTCCTGGTTTACATGAATATATTATCAAGGGTTATAGATGTATTTTTCAAATCAATCAAAGACTATTATAGTTTATCGCCCATGGATAAATGGATAATCAGATAGGATGGTCCATATACGCAATGATAAGCTCAAGGGTTATATGACAGACTTTGGTGGAAAATGTTATAAACATAGGGTATTGATATTGTTTTAATATAATAATAGCTACTAGGATTTAATATAAATGGATCCTTATGAGGCCTTTTATAGATCGAACTATAGCTTACTTATGTTTTGTTTAGAGGTGGGACAGATCAATATCATTAAACCAAACATAGCACAAGATATGACTAAGAGTATACAGTAGATCCAAAAGAATTTTTTCACCACTCAAAGTAGAAAACTATCATATGATTATGAATTTTAATTACCATTATAATTCACCAAATGGAATTAGGTGTTCATATAGGTATCACCTTAGTTATTTCATATCTGAATGAGGATTTGGAAAAATCTCAAACCACGACTTGTTAATTATTCACAATTAATATTGATGATTTCAAAAATTTCATATCTATTGTCACATACTACATGAAATCAAGATAAACATAATGAAATAAAAATATTATAAATCCATAAGAATTATATGTACTTAAAAATTGTTATTTTTAGTGAGAATGTTGAACCAAAGGTAGATACAACTTTTAAAGATTGACTGGTGTGTATTGTTGAACCTAGTGAGAATGCATCATGAGGGAAGATAGTAAATCTTGTACACAAGAAGTATTATTACATGAATATTTAATAATATACACGTGATATGGAGTATGATATATAATCTCGGTTTTTGAATTTGTTAGGTGATAAGAAGTAGATATGCTTCTCAAAGACGAGAAGCACTTTTTGGGAAAGTTTATAACAAACTTATAGTTTAAACAATATTTTAAATAACATTTTTTATTTATATTAATTTGTTATTTATTTTTATTAGAATTTTTAAAAGGGTTTAAGATTATAAGGTGATTTATAGAGGGGTAACAGGAGACCTATTGCTTAATTATAGGTAAAGAGACTATGTAGTACTTGATGGAGGCCACTAGGTACTCAATGACTAATACAGAGGCTTTATAGACCTTATAGAACCACTACATTGTCATTTTCGGTATACGGAGTGGTTTTAAGAGAATTGGGTACACAATATATAAATTTCATATACCTGGTGGTCGACTAAGGTGAATTCTGCTTGGCTAATTTTTGTAATTTAAATCCAAATCCTTTTTAAATCCTCATTTGCTTCCTCCCTTAGCGCAAAAATAGGACATCCTAAATTTTTTTCTACCCTTCATGGTTCCTCAATCTCCCTAAGATTAATTTCTTACCCATTTTAGGTTCTATCTATTATGGTTTCTCTCCATCATTATGTCTAATTACATAAGACCTTTAGTCTTAATTTTATCTCACTCATTATACTTCCATTATATCAAATATTATATTTAGAGTATTTTCCTTAAGTTATCATGTTAAAAATTATTAAGAATAAACAAGGTGATGTCACCTAAAAAGTTAACTCCTAGTAATTTGAGGTAGGAAACTTTTACCATGTTTTTATCTTCATATTTAATTACATGAACAATCATATATAGTGTCATATGTAATTCTTTTACAAATTGTATTTAGAGTATCTATATAAAAGAGACAACCCCAACAAGTTGAGTTGTGAATCATCTAGTTGGGTTATCACTGCACCATATTTGGTTGAGGGTTTTACACAAGGACCATCCACATGGAATTTTTAGGAAATAATTGAGTTTTTTAAGGAATTTATGGTTTTTAGGGATAATTATCATGAAATACATGTATAGGTTATAACAATGTTAATTTGTAATGTTTTTATATTGATAATTCTTCATATAATAATGTTTATTTGGGTTTTGATGTGAGTATATCCAATGGGTTGAATCATTGAAGATATTGAATTAATGAAATGGTACGTACAGTAAGCGGACCTTCCATTTGTAAGAATTTTATATTTGGTATTTTGAGACTATGATTGACGAATTTTGAGATATATATAAGATATTTTGATAGAGGAGCATGATACAGGTCTTATGTATTGGTTATACATTATGGAATGTATGGGGTAAGGTTGTAAGACATATGACCTTCCATAGTGATATAGTATGGTTCATCATTATAGATTATTAAATGATGGGTATTCCTTTATATTATATATAACCATAGAACCTACCTTATATTCTAGTATGGTTTATCATAAACAATAACTTGGATCTCATAATCCTTCCTTATAATATATTTCCTAAATTTCATATCTACATATGGGACATAACTTTTATTTTGGTATGGTTTTGGATTATGTGATAAATTGGATAGGTTATTCCCTCCATAATGTCTCCATTTAATATTTTTTAATGGTTTCCTGATACAATAATTCACTTTATTCTAGTATTGTTTAAGGTTGTTATGATTGGGTTCATGGAGGCTTGGCTAATCCATATTGACTAGATTTTGGTTCATAATTTTATGATTTTTTTATTTAACAACAATATATGAAGTCGCATATATTTCCATACTTATTTTAAGGCTAATTGGTGGTATCTTTTATAGTGCTTATACACACACCCAACATGGGATCCCTTGTTTATGTGATGACTTTATTTCCAAGTATATAGGTATGGGGATGTATGATATATATTTTGGAAGATAAGGAAATGTTGGTCATATGATGGAGGAGATATGAGGAAATACTATGGGATCTTTTATAGTGAAATTTCTATTGCTATTTTTTATATCATATATATTGGTAAACTGCCTATGGGGGAATATTTTGACTACTTCTATATAATACAAATGATCAAATTTTATAATTATATCTAATATTTCTAATATGGTTATTATATAGTTATATATTTAAATAAAATTATTTGGGAAGAACTCAATATTGGTTATATTCATATTATAAGGGAAAATATGAGTTAATTATTTATACCAATGATATTGAGAATGAAACCTCATTGGAAATTAAATCTAGAGTATTTACCATCTTATTTACACCCATAACTATTTCATTAGTTAAGAATAATTATAATTTTTTGGATGTAATTTATTTAATATAGGGAGAATGTAAAAAACCAAAATTTCTCTATTTATTTTCTATAAATAAATATTATGTTAATATCATGTCCTACACACATCACCAAACTAAAAAGAAAATATGATATATTTTATCTATATAAAAATATGACCATTAAAACCTAGCTATAGAATTAGGGGGTATGAATAATAGTAACTAAATTATTATATATATATTCCCTTGTACACAAATTTACATATTTCATTTGTCCTTAAAATAAATTTTTATAAATTTTTCTTTTTTTATGTAATATAAATTTCATTAAAAAAATGTAACACCTTGATCCCAGTTACCTAGAGTTGGTGCATTATTATATAACATTGGCATGATCACAAAAGATTAAGTCTCGATGGACTGATTAGTTTAGTAGCATTTTAAATACTAGATACATTAATAAGGTTTATATTACATCATAAAATGGAAAACTACAACAAAATTGTTTCCATAGAAAACACTGAGATCCCACAGAATCTCCCTATAGGTCAGTCATATTATACTTCTTCACATCCTGGGAAAAATAAAACATAGAAACAGGTGAGCTCAGATGCTCAGTAAGGATAACAATATGGTGGAAGCTTTCATAAATAAGCACAAACATTTAAGGAAATGTATAGAACTAAAATAAAAGCCTTTTCAAAATAAACATCATCATAATATGGAAAATATAAATCAAAATAATTTCATTTACTTACTCACATTGATATTCTACTAGTCAAATAATCACATGCAATATCAATAGCCACTTTCATAATGATAGAATTCATAATTGCAGATTTTCATAACCACATTATTAAGGCCTTGTGCCAAGAATACAAATAAGATTTTGTCAAGGCCTTGTGCCAAGACAGTAGTTTGATTCATGAGACCTACCGATGTATCAGGAGATATAGTGGGTTGCTCCTGTCACTTACTAAGTCTAATTCATTCCTCATATGAAAACGTTTAAACATAACATAAACATTCTTATTATAACTAGCATAAAAAATGTCAATACATTATCCATAAACCATGAATGGTGTAAAAATAACACATCCATAGTCAAACATATCACAAAACATTCAATACAATATGGATGTTTTGTATCATAATAAATCAACTTCAAATAAGCTTAAAATCCATCAAAGGATGTTTACATATATGAAATCAAATTTTTTTTAGAGAAATACATATTTCTATTTTTAAATCATTTACAAGTATTATAATTATAAAGAAAATTATTGTGAAAATATTCTTATAATATTGTAAGGTATGATTTGATGATGTTATAATGGAGGAAAATATCCACACCCATAATATATGTTAAAAAAACATTCTTACCTTAATCTGGTCGAAAAGGTCATAAAGTACCTTGTTTAGAAAACGACGGAAAGATTCCTTTATAAACATCTTATAAAATTTAATCAAGGAAATAAATGACCTTAACCCATAGTATATAAAATATTAATAATGTTTTGAAATACATTTTTAAGAAACATGGATGTGGATGATAAATAGTTCCCAGTAGATACTTACATAAAAAACACCTCGGATAATAAATAGATTGTGAAATTAACCCTTACCTTGTACTTTTCCTTGGTTGAGGGTAGGTTAACCTCGTATATAATGGTTAAAAAACTGTTATTAAATTATACAAGAACCATATACATTAACATTATATCATATATGATCTTTTAATATCGCTTTGTTAATAATATTTTAGTATTATCGTCGTTTCGGGTGTTAACTGATTCATTTTCCATTATATTCATTATTACGTAAGTAATGTTTGTTATGGATAGGATGTATCTTATTCATATTCAGAATGATATTGTGTATTTAAAAATTATTTTTAATCATCTAATGATAATCATTCTTGAATGGATATAATGGGGAATGAATCTCATCGTGTTTGTGGAGACAGTAATTTGTACGTACGCACGAGTGACAATATCATTCTTTTGATATTATAATAATATATAATTGGATGGTATATCATATATAAATAATAATTATCATGTTATATTTATTATTTAAAATAATTAAACATCATTATTATACCCATCCAAATAATAATATATTGAATAACAATTACACCATGATGAGCAAACGGTAAGACGTACGTACGCACATATGGTGAAATGTCATTCAAAGAATGGATAGAATAATTAATATGGTTGTAACATATTTATAATAACATCATAGTATATAGAATATACTGGTGTAATTATTTTTGAATGGAAACAACAAAGAAAGTTTAAGTGGAAGAAGAAAGGAACTTGAAAGGGGTGATGAAATATTTACCTCTTCTTCAGGTTCTTTTTTTTGATTTGATCAAAAGGGATCCATAGGTTGGATTTCTGAATAAAGTAAGGCCTCACTTATGAAGATAGGATTGTTTATAGGGTATTTGGTCAGGGTTTTTCCGAGCCAAATGGCTTTGATGTTGTGAATTATAGAGAAGGGTTAATGCCCTTTTATAAGAGGGGTGATGGGCACCTTAGAAAAATCTAGAAATATTATTTTATAATAAAATAATTTTCGGTTTATAATGGCTAAAAAATGGATTGTTTAAAGGATATGGTGAGGATCGGTCAAAAAACACTCAAAAAATATTTTTTAGATAGGTTTGGGTCACTATAGTAACTTTATATTTTAGATTTAACTTTTAGTTAAATAGTTTGACATTTACCATGTCTCTTTGTATTTTTATATTATATGGTTAATAAACATACTATAAACTTCCAAGAGGACCCCAAGTTGTTCATTAATGATACAATTATCATTATATAAGTCTTTTTTCCGAACCATATAATTTTAAGAATAGAATATCAATTAATAATATAATATTTGTTTTAAAAACTCTTTTATGTTAATTTTGACACTATTTGGTATTTTTTTGCAAAATTCATAACAGTATTATTAATTAAAAAAAAATTCATATACCCAACCCTAACATTTCATATTAACCTAGAAAATTATATGAATTTAGAAAAAGTTTAGAATTACATTTATTTTGATATTTATAATATCAATTATTTTAATATTTCATTAATTAGGTAATTACGATATCATTATTTTGTCATTAATAAATTTAATTATTTAATGTCTAAAAATTATAAATAAAATATAATTATGTATGAAATCATTTTATATTTCTAATGAATATTTATTGTCGAATTTATCTTATGTGTAACCCTATATTAAAAAGGTTTTAGTTATTAAACTTTGATTTTAACTCTTTTAACTCTTCTTTGAATTAAAAAATAATAAATGTACTAATCCAATCTAAGTTGACCTAAAGGATCATATTTTATTCCTAAGGTGGTTTTTGGTTGATTTAAACTTATCAAATCAAATTAGGACATGTGTTAGGGTAATAAAAATATCATTTTTATGCTTAATTACCCTATTTACTTTTAACCGTGGTAAATAAAAGTAAAATGTTACTATTCGCCAAAAATTATTTTCATCTAATTGAACCACATTTTACATACTGATATGAACCGTTTCTCACGGTTTTTTGAAATTCAACTCACAGAATTGGTAAAATTATGTTTTATGTAAATTTGAAAATGCTCCTAGGAGGTGGGTAAAAAACGGTAAAAAGTTCAATAAAATTTTTATATATATAAAATTATTATAAACTGAATCAAATGAATTAAATTGAACTTATATAGGAATTATATATCTATTTTGACCTAAAATAAATTTAAATAAAATAAATAATTATTAAATTAAAATTCTGTTTTAAACTATAACTCAGTGTTTTTGACTATTCATCAAAAATTGAAAGTTATCAGAAAAATACCAAAAATTCACCCTAAGATAATTTTGATATTCCGAATCCAAATCCTTCCTTTAGTTATCAATATAGCTCTTCTAACTACTTTGATCTGCTTTGATGTGGTTTTGGATTACCTTCACCTTTTCCATCATTTCCTCCACAAGTTCTGGGACTTTGAGTTTTTTTCGCTAATATCATCCCAACAGGTTGGTGTGTGACATCTCCTTCAATATAACGCTTCATATGGTTCCATATGAATACTTGAATGGAAGCTATTGTTATAGGAAAAATCTAACAGAGGTAAATTTTGATCCTACATACCTTGAAAGTCAAGTGAGCATGATCTCAACATTTCTTCTAAGGTTTGAATAGTTCGTTCTAATTGTCCATCAGTTTGGGGGTGGTATATAGTGCTCAAACGAAGTTTAGTGTCTAGGGATTTCTGAAGACTTTTCGAGAATATTGATGTAAAATGGGGATCATTATCAGAAACAATCGATAGTGGTACTGTCACGAACCAGGTCGGGTCGTCATCCGACCCGACACCCGACCCGGTCCGCGACATGGCCCGAAGGGCCTTCCCGATCCCCATGGGCTGGCAACTAGTTCCGGGTATCAAAACAAACCAGTTGGGAATGATTTGGCCCATAAAAAAGATAAATAAACATAAACTGAATAAGAAGATAAATAAAGAAAAATAGACTGAACAACATGGCAGCAGAAAAAGGAATAAGCAAAGCAACGTGACATACCTCAGGTGACCCCATGAATCACCACAGTACGTCAACCACACTTGCTCCCAAAAGCGATCCAATACTGAAACCTGCAACTAAAATGTAAAGTAGGCGTGAGCACCAAGATGATCAGTATGAATACCAAAAATTTAACCATGTTCTATGCCCCTACCTTTAGTAAGAAATCCAATCATGCCAGTTTGAAAAATAAGATATAATAAAATAGTGTTTTCCTTCTTTTCAAATTCAAGTAACGAGTTTGCATTATCAAGTAAAGAATTTCACTCCCACATCATTTTCAAAATAGGGTCCAAGCATGCATTAACGTTTCAAATGAAAAGAAATTAGTTTGGATTAAAATATGGTTTTCACAAAAAGACATCAAGTATGAAACAACTGAAAAGAAAGTTACATCACAAGAAGCACGTCGCAAATGAGCACCATGGGTAAACCCTATAGGTAGCCAGAACAAGTGGGAACCTAGAGACCTCATACCTCTGTGAAATGTGTCTTAGAAGACCACGAACCTCAGAAAACGTGGCTTAGAAGACCACGACCCTTAGAATTCATATGTTTAGTTAGTGTTGTTGTGTCAATCCTGCTAGAAGAACCGGGACGAACCCATGCCGTGTCATCTAGCGTAATAGTCATGGTCACCCACCTAGATACCCAGGTTTCCCACTATGCTCTATTTCAAGTGGTGGTGAGTCTTCTTTATCAAGCAAACATATATGTACATAAAACTTTTTCTAAAACTCATTCACCATCTCACCATTGTTCTCCCTCCTTAAGCGCATTCCCCCTCTTTCACGTCACATAATGAATAAACTTCAACATTAGGCACATCATAACACTTCCAACACACAAATCGTTTTCTAAAACCAAGGTGGCATGCCTCAAGAGAGGTTTTTCTTTTTCATAAAACGTTCTTAAGGTTCCAAACGGGCTTTATTACATAAAGTGAATACTTTTTACAATTAACTGGCCAAAAGGACAAACACCTTTGGAAATACACATTACTAATTCACAACCACTTAGGAAATAAATTTTCCTAGAAAAGGTCACTTAAGAACGATAGCATAAAAAAATATATTTCAATTTCCAAAGCAAAGGCATAATCATTTCGAGAAACCGTAACCTGATTTCATAGCATGTGTATATAGCGTAAATGTAAAACATATTTTTAAACCAATCAAGCAATTATGAATTTCAAATTAAAAGCATAGGCATAGGGGACCTACCTCCAACTATCACTATTCATCGACGACCACCCGAACCGAACATGCACACTTACATGCACATGAATTTATACACATATATATAAATACCCCTAGCTGCATTGCACATATTCCCTGCGCTATGAGGGAATATGTGCAAAGAGTGCATTTATATATATGTGTCTTCCCGTATGCATGCACATGTAGGAATTCTAGACACCCATAATTTGAAACAATCGTAGCGAGGTCCAACGCACTACACAAATAATTTAATAACAATTAAACACTTAAACAATCTATGAAGCATTTCAAAATAAAGCATCCAGGGTTCACACCAAAAGAAAAAAATTAAAAACATCATTTTTAAAACCAAACACGCCAAGATGCAACACCAAAACACCAACTGCAGCCTACACACATTTTATTAGACGAACTGCATAGTTAAAAAAAAGAAAACACTGATAAACAATTCAGCATGGGTTTTCCATATAAAACTTTCATGCGCAATGCTTAAAAACAGTACTAGAAAAAGAAAACGCACCCATCCATCAAGCAGAACTAGATTCGCATCTTTAATTTCCTTAAATAAATCAATTCCAGAAGTCATAAAAGAACCATGAATAATGGAACAAAGGACATACCTCAAAAACACCCAAAGCCCTTTAAAAAAAATCAAAAGCACACTAAAATCTTTCAAAACATCATTAACATCACTTACAAAAATTTAAATAACGAACTTCATGATTTATAAATTAACATCAAATAACACCACATGGGGTTTCCTCAAAAACACACCCCATTATATACAAACATGCTATAAAATACCAAGGCAAACTGAACTTCTTCAATACTAGTTTTTCTCCAAATGGATCAATCGCATAACACCAAATTTATTTAAGAAAGTAAAATAATTCACCAAATAAACACAATTTGCACTCAAAAAAATAATTAAAGAACATCCTAAATTAATTAAACAAGAAAATTAATTCATCAAACAATATTTATATGCAGAAACACTTACCATCAGTGTCGAAACTTCGAATTTGGACGCAAAACTTTGATCAAACACAAAACACACCACAAACAAACACAATTTGACCATAATTCAAGCATTGGAACCAAAATCAACACAATCAACCCAAAATAGTGACCGTGAAAACATAAAACCCCAAGTCTAATATCCAACCTGCTCAAAACCAAAACTCCAAAAAAAGAAAGAACCAAAACCTAGGGAAGGAGGGAGAGGGAGTCGCGTCGGAGCTTCTCCCGGTCGGTCGGGTCGTGCGAACATGGGGCGCGTCGGCGGCTTCAACTAGAGGGGAGGAGAGGGTTGAGGGGGGTGTGCGCCGGCTGCTTCGGCTGAAGGGGGAGGAGTGGAGCGGGTTGAGGGGGGGGGGGGGGGGTGCGCCGGCAGTTTTGTCTAGGTGAGCGGCGCGCCCCGGAGTTGGGAGGAAGAGGGGAGGGGCGACGGGTTGGAGGGGATGGGTAGCGCGAAGGGAGGTGCGCCGGAGAACCCTCGCCAGTGGGGGTGGCACAAGCGTGAGAGGAAGGTGGGGGGGGGGGGTCGGCCACGTAAGGAGAAAGGGGGGGGAGTGAGTTAGGGTTTTAAAAAAACAAAAACAAAAAATAAAATAATAATAATAATAATAATAATAATAAAAGAAAGAAATGAATAACATATAAAACAAGGGGATAAAATAAAAGAGTATAAAATAAATAAAATATTAACAAATAATAATAAACAAAATAAGAATTTTAATAAACACCAATAATAATAATAATAATATTGTTCATAACTTAATAATAATTATAATAAACTTGATAATAATAATATTATTAACCATAATAATAATATCAATAATCACCATCATTACAATTATTAAACTAACTCATTAGAACTCACTTTATTTATTTGTCTTGTACATTAGGCAGACCGCACAGTGACCCGAGAAAAGCCACGTGGCTTTGAACACTCCCTGCCCATGCACCGGACGCTGTCAACGGAAAAGCATTCGTTCATCAACAAAATGAAAAAAAATTAAACAGGCTTGGCCCGCAGCACGATAGAATGTTTCAAAGTATGATAAAATAATAAAATAATTTTAATTTAAAAGTTAGAGTGTGACAATTCTCCCCACCATAAAAACTTTCTGCCTCCAGAAAGTCGCCCAACCGAACGAGGAAACAAACTCTAGTTTGAAACAATACAAGGCCCACAAAAACATGAACTCGGTATGACTTTTCACTCCATCTGTCACACCCAACAAACTCTAAGGGAAGACGCAACGAGAAAAATCCATGAAGAAATGGGGAGGGTTGTCCCCACCATAAGAACCCGACTAGCACAACCAACATTGAGACTCTTATCATGGGCTAACTCTGGAACTACTAACTTTATCCAAGAGGGAACAACCACACAGACCAAACCTCGAAGGAGGCATGATAAGATTCATGGTGGGTCTCCCCACCATTTAAGAACTGACCATCTTAAACCAACCAGTATAGACCGACACGAGAACTTCCAACCCAAACCAGAAACTACTAACACATAAGAAAACTCACAAAAGAATTCCACAAAATAACGAACTTATCCATGACTCATCATTTCTACAAGAGATGATAAACTCCAAAAAGAGCACGTACTAAAACAAAACGGGCCACATTTGAAGAGGCGCAACTACTGGAATTACCAAAAAGATGAGATCACCGCGCCTTCTTACCACCACAGTGGGATATTCAAGGAACAAAGACCTCACCGAGAAAAAGATACTTTTACGCCTCTTATAGAAAAAAAAGAACCTTCAAAGATGGGAGATCTACAACAGGGAAAATTCAGACCATCCCCATTTCAGCATTGGAGACAAAAATTAGACCAAGGTGCCCCATACCCAATGATTCCTAACTGCATGAAAGGCTTCACGCTGAGACCTATGGCTGGAAGTTGATGTCTTCAAGCATCTGCTGCCCCACAGTCAGGAGCTGACATCCTTTGGTTGAGACCCCCGCTAATGACACTGCTAGCTGAACCTCTCCAGTTTTCCCAAATGGCCACACCGATGGCAAGTCTTCGAAGGATGACAAGAGGGCGACTTGAAGTACTCAAATCGGTCACACTCGAACCAAAAAAGGGGTGGCCCAAATAATAGGAGATGGAATTGACATGGAGACTTGTAGGAGACAGGTTCCTCCGGTTCTCTCTCATCGCCGGATGGGAAACCTTCTCGAACACTGAAAAAAAAAACGGTACCGAAACCCTGGACGAAGACCCCAGACAAGAGAGACTTTAATTGATTCCACAACACTGCCTTCGGAGAAAATGGAATCATCCCCTCAAAATGTCCAATGTAAGCCTTTACTGCCTGTTGGCTTTGTTGGACACTCACCAGTTCTTCCATTTTCCTCGCCTTCACTTGCTCGGGCATAGACCATCGAACGAGAGTGGTCTTAAACACCTCCCAAGACATACCATCATGAAATGATGCTAGGATTATTTCCTCCACCAATCCAAAGTTTCACCTTCAAACGGACCCAAACCAACATGGACACTCATAGTTTTGGGAGTTTCCAATAACCTGGAAACACCAACGATTTCACCAAGTCAGTCTGCTACCTTTGATAAGTCATGATCACCACAGAAGCTGGACACTAACCGAAATGAATTCAATTCCACCACTCTACTAAGAGTCTGGGTAGAACCAACAACTAGAAGAGGCTCACTAGAAACTTCTGGGACTTTTCTAGGCAGCATACTCAAAAACAAGAGGCACAAATCTGAATCAGAACTCATCATAAATCAAACTTCCACACCTCAATCACAAACGAAAGCTCAAACTCAATCCCCATTCCAACCACAATTCAGTACATCAAAACCAAGAACCCACAAAAAAGAGTACCCAACACGAAAAGAGAATGCTAAACAATTGCTCACTCACTTTTCAAAACATTTAAATTACCTTTTTGAAAACCATTTTTTTCATCAAACGAAACAACTTAAATATCCACCATTGGTTTTCTATGAAGTCACACACATACATATCCTTGTCCTAGATCAAGCACCCATCCACTCACATCACCAATTTCTCCAATTGCCACATTCACACTTCAATGTATGTGATCGCTCATATGAATACCAAGGGTCACTTCAAAATACATCTCATTTTCAAAACAAATCATTTAACATAAAGTACATATTCTCAACTAATTTGAAAATGTCACTTATCATTAAAGCTAACACATTATCAAACTAAAAAACCTTTCCAATTTCAAAAACCATTTTGCCACTCCAACAACCATATTCCCTTTTGAAAACCCCCTTTCACTAAAAGCCATTTTAATTTTTGAGATCTACTCCCACCAACCAAAATGAAGGTCAAAAATAACTCACATCAAAATTTCCAAAAAGAAAGGACTAGTGGTTATGTCAACCCAGTAACATGGCTTAGCAGACCATGCTCCGAGTGGGCATCCACCATAGGAAGTATCTTGAGTTATGCACTCAGGCTGTACATGGGTCGCTACTCCATGCAGGCTTGTCGCGTAACACCGAATCACTTCCCTTGTCATCCCTCGTCCACACAGACCAAGAAAAAGAAAAACTCAAATCCCATACTACCCCTGGAAACTCGAGTCTTGGGTTGGGAAAGGGTTCATGACATCCTTCCCGCACCTACCTCTCGAGTCTCGACACACCTAATCACCAAGCTACATGACACCCCAAATAACAAGGGCCGATCTGATACCATTTTTTCACGAACCAGGATGGGCCGTCATCCGACCCGATCCAAGACATGGCCCGAAGGGCGTTCTCGATCCCCACGGGCTGGAAACTAGTGTCGGGCATCAAAACAAACCAGTTGGGAATGGTTTGGCCCATAACAAAGATAAAAAAACATAAACTGAATAAGAAAATAAATAAAGAAAAATAGACTGTACAACATGGCAGTGGAAAAGGAATAAGCAAAGCAACATGACACACCTCATGTGACCCCGTGGATCACCATAGTACGTCAACCACACTCGCTCCCAAAAGTGATCCAAGAATGAAACCTGCAACTGAAAAATAAAGAAGGCGTGAGCACCGAGAGTCTCAGTAGGAATGCCAAAAATGTAACCACATTCTATACCCCTGCCTTTAGTAAGAAATCCAATCATGCCAGTTTGAAATATAAGATATAATAAAATAGTATTTTCCTTGTTTTCGAATTCATGTAATGAGTTTGAATTATCAAGTAAATCATTCAACTCCAACTGCATTTTCAAAATAGGTTCCAAGCATGCATTAACTTTTCAAATGAAAAGAAATCAGTTTGGATTAAAATATGGTTTTCACAAAAAGACATCAAGTATGACACAACTAGAAAAAAAATTTAAATCACAAGCAGCACATTGCAAATGAGCACCATGGGTAAACCCTATAGGTAGCCATAACAAGTGGCAACCTAGAGACATTGTACCTCAGTGAAACATGGCTTAGAAGACCACGACCATCAGAAAAATGTGGCTTAGAAGACCACAACCCTTAGAAAACATGGCAGAGAAGACCACGAACCTCAGAATTCATATGTTTAGTTAGTGTTGTTGTGTCAATCCTGCTAGAAGAACTGAGACGAACCAATGCCGTGTCATCTAGCATACTAGTCCTGGTCACCCACCTAGATACCAGGTTTCCCACTATGCTCTATTTCAAGTGGTTATGAGTTTTCTTTATCAAGCAAACATATATGTACATAACTCTTTTTCTAAAACTCATTCACCATCTCACCACTATTCTCCCTCCTTAAGCGCATTCCCCCTCTTTCACATCACACAATGCATAAACATCAACGTTAGGCACATCATAACACATCCAACATACAAAAAATTTTCTAAAACCAAGGGGACGTGCCTCAAGAGAGTTGTTTCGTTTTCATAAAACGTTCTTAAGGTTCCAAATGGGATTTATTACATAAAGTGAATAATTTTTACAATTAACCATCCAAAAGGCCAAACACCTTCAGAAATACACATTACTAATTCACAACCACTTAGGAAATGAATTTTCCACGAAAAGTTCACTTAGGACTGATAGCATAAAAATATATATTTCAATTTCCAAAGCAAAGGTATAATCATTTCTAGCAACCATAACCTGATTTCATAGCATGTGTATTTAGCGTAAATGTGAAACATATTTTTAAACCAATCAAGTAATTATGAATTTCAAATTCAAAGCATAGGCATAGGGGACTTACCTCCAACTTTTCACTATTCATCAACGACCACCCGAACCGACCCTGCGCACTTACATGCACATGAATTTATACATATATATATAAATACCCCTTGCTGCATTGCACATATTCCACACGCCATGAGGGAATATGTGCAGAGAGATCATTTATATATATGTGTCTTATCTTATGCATGCACATGCAGGCGTTCTAGACACCCGCAATTTGAAACCATCATAGCAAGGTCCAATGCACTACACAAATAATTTAATAACAATTAAACACTTAAAAATCTATAAAACATTTCAAAATAATGCATCAAGGGTTCTCACCAAAAGAAAAACATTCAAAACATCATTTTTAAAACCAAACGCACCAAGATGCAACACCAAAACACCAACTGCAGCCTACATACATTTTATTAGACGAACTGCATAGTTAAAAAAAAGAAAACACTAATAAACAATTTAGCATGGGTTTTCCACAGAAATGTTCATGTGCAACGCCTAAAAATAGTACTAGAAAAAGCAAATTCACCCAACCATCAATCAGAACAAGATTCGCAGCTTTAATGTCCTTAAATAAATCAATTCCAGAAGTCATAAAACAACCATGAATAATGCAACAAAGGACATACCTCAAAAACACCAAAATCCCTTTTATTTAAAAAAAAATCAAAATCACACTAAAACCTTTCAAAAAATCATTCACATCACTTACAAAAATTTAAATAACCAACTTCATGATTTATAAATTAACATCAAATAACACCACACGGTTTTTCCTCAAAAACACACCCCATTATATACAAACATGCTATAAAATACCAAGGCATACTGAACTTCTTCAATACTAGTTTCGCTCCAAATGGATCAATCACATAACACCAAATTTATTTAAGAAAGTAAAATAATTCACCAAATAAGCACAATTCGCACTCAAAAAATTAATTAATGAACATCCTAAATTTATTAAACAAGCAAATTAATTCATCAAACAAAACTTATATGCAGAATCACTTACCATCGGCGTCAAAACATCAAATTCCGACACAAAACATTGATCGTGCACCAAACCCAACACAAGAAACCACAATTTGACCCTAATTCAAGCATTGGAACCAAAACCTAGGGAAGGAGGGAGAGGGAGGTGCGCCGGAGCTACTCTCGGTCGGTCGGGTCGTGCGAACAGGGGGCACACCAGCGACTTCAACAAGAGGGGAGGAGCGGGTCGAGGGTGGTGTGCGCCTGCTGCTTTGGCTGAAGGGGGAGGAGTGGAGCAGGTCGTGGGGGGGAGTGTGATGACAGTCTTGTCTAGGTGAGCGATGCGTTCCATAGTTGGGAGGAAGAGGGGAGAGGAGATGGGTTGGAGAGGAGGGGTAGCGCGAAGGGAGGCGTGCCGGAGAACCCTCTCCAGTTGGGGTGGCACGAGCAGGAGAGGAAGGTGGGGGGGGGGGGTTGGCCACATTAGGGGAAAGTGGGAGAGTGAGTTAGGGTTTTAAAAAATAAAAATAATAATAATAATAATAAAATAAAGAAATGAATAACATATAAAATAAGGGGATAAAAGAAAAGAGTATAAAATAAATTAAATATTAACAAATAATAATGAACCGAATAAGAATTTTAATAAACACCAATAATAATAATAATAATAATATTGTTCATAACTTAATAATAATTATAATAAACTTGATAATAATAATATTATTAACCATATTAATAATAACAATAATCACCATCATTACAATTATTAAACTAAATCACTAAAACACACTTTATTTATTTTTCTTGTACATTAGGCAGACCGCACGGTGACCAGAGCAAAGCCGCGCGGCTTTGAACACGCCCTACCCATGCACTGGATGTTGTCAAGGAAAAAACATTCATTCATCAACAAACTGAAAATATTTCAAATAGGCTTGGCCCGCAGCACGATAGAAAGTTTCAAAGTCTAATAAAATAATAAAATAATATTAATTTAAAAGTTCGAGTGTGACAGGTACTCCATGAAGTCTTATGATTTCATTAATATATAGTCTTGCTAAATGTTCAAGTGGTAAATCATCCCTTATATCAAGAAAATATGCTGACTGGGTAAGAAGATCAACAATGAACCATATTGCATCATTCCTTCTAGGAGTCTTTGGTAGTCCCATGACAAAGTGCATTGTAATATTATCCCATTTCCACTAAGGTATTGGAAAATGTTGCATGACTCCTCCAGGCTGTTGCCTTATAACTTTCACTTGATGAAAAACCATACATCTTGACCCAAAATTAGCAATCTCCCTCTTCATGTTGTCTCTAAAAAAATGTTCCTTCAAATCTCTATACATTTTGGTGCTACCAGGGTGTATAGAGAGATCAGAACTATGTGAATCATCTAACAATTACCTTTTTAGATCAGGTATATCGGGAACATCAAGTCTCTTCCCAAAGTTCAAAATTCCATCTTAATACACAAACTCAATCAATATCTCATCATTAACAGCTTTAATCTTCTTTTTCAACTCTTTATCATGGGTCTGATAACACTTTATCTTTTCTAGTAAATATGGTTTGACAACCATCAGAAAAAGTATTGATGTTTCACCTTCCATGGTGATTCCCATATCCATCATTACTAGATCCATGTATATAGGATCCTTTTCAACACTCATATTGTTCAAAACACTATGATCCTTTCTAATCAAACCATATGCCACCTTATTTGACTTCCCCAAGTGGTAGTGTATAGTGAAATCATAATCATTGAGTAGTTCAAGCCATCTCCTTTGCCTCATGTTGAGTTATTTCTGTGAGAAAATATACTACAAACTCTTGTGATCGGTATATATCTCACATTTTTCACCGTAGAGATAATGTATCCATATCTTCAAAGAAAATATTATAGATTATAACTCAAGATCATGAGTAGGATAGTTTTTCTCCTGATTTTTCAGCTTTTGTGATGCATAGGCAATAAATCTATCATTCTTCACAAGGACACAGCCAATTGTTTTCGTTGATGAATCACTATAAATAACAAATCCATCATTCCCCGAAGGTAGATTCAAGATAGTATCATTGAATAATATTCTCTTCAATTCATCAAAACATTCTTCACATTCTTTTGTCCAAACAAATTTAACCCCTTTTCCTGTGATATTTGTTAATGGGTTACCCAACCGGGAAAAATTCTGGACCAAACTTCATTAATAACCTGCTAAACCAATAAAACTATGTACCTCATTTATTCTCATTTTTTCTGGCCTTTCTTAGATTGATCATGTCTTAAAAGGATCAACGGAGATTCTATCCTTAGAAAAAATATGGCCAAGAAAATAAATCTCATGAAGCCAGAATTTACACTTTCTAAACTTCCCATATAATTAATTTCTTCTAAGAGTATTTATAATAATGCGCAAGCGATTTTCATGATCTTCATAGATTTTGGATTACACCAAGATATCATCAATAAATACTACTAAAAATTCATCAGGATATTCATTGAAAACTCTTTTCATTATATCCATGAAGATAGAGGGCACATTAGTCAATCCAAAAGGCATTACTGTAAACTCATAATGCTCGTACCTGGTTCGAAATGTTGTTTTAGAAATTTCTTCCTTCTTCACACACAACTGAAAATATCCAGATCGAATGTCAGTCTTTGAAATATATTAAGCTCCATGAAGTTGGTCGAATAAATCATCAATGTGAGGTTGGGGATACTTGTTCTTTATTATTATAGCATTGATCTCCCTGTAGTCAATGTACAACCTCATTGATCCATATTTCTTCTTAATAAAAAAGACAAGGGCTCCCCAAGTAGAAACACTAGGGAGAATAAATCCCTTACTACTCAATTCCTCTAGTTGTTTATTTAGTTCCACTAATTACACAGTGGCCATTCAATAAGGGGTATTCTATATGGACCTTGATTCAAGAATTAAATCAATAGACAACTCAATTTCTCATTCTGGAGGATGTTCAGGTAAATATTCTCAAAACACATCAACATATTCTTTCACAATAGGTACATCCTCTATTTGAAATTTCCTTTCCTCACCCAAAGTTATTTCATTATATTCCTCCCCAATAATTGAATTTAGTTGAGATAATGGGGGTGTATCTAGATACGAATAAGGTGGTTATGCTTCTTCTATAAAGATTAGGTGTTCTTTATCATCGTCATAAAAAATAGTGACCTCTTTCTTACAATAAATTTTTGTATCATGATCCAAAATCCAATCCATACCAAGGATTATATCAAATTTAATCATGGGTATGACGATGAGATCAGAAGATAAAGAACATTTATATTCTCTAATGGGGATTGATTCACAAAACTTTGTTGCGACGATAATTCCCTTATGAGTTTTGACTGACAACTCCCTTGTTAAGTCAAATTGGAAATATCTAATTTTCTTAGAAAACTCGGAAGATATGAAACAATACGATGAACTGGAATCAAATAAATCATTTTCTACACTTGAGGAAACCATTAAATTACCTGCCGCTACATCTTTCGAAGATTCAACATCAGCAGTAGTGATAACATAATATTGGCCTTGATCCCTTGGCTTTTACTGAGGTATGTTCCCCTGATGCTTAGGAAATTAATTTTCATAATTCCCCATTTCTCTACAATTGTAGCATTCAACATCAACAACCTCTTTCTTCCCCTTGCAATCACGAGCTTGGTGGACTTTTTCACCACACTTGTAACAGACTCTCATTCACTTCAAGAAAGTACCAGGGTGTTTCTTCCCACATAATCTACAGGATGGATATTCAAATTTTTCCTTCTTCCCTTAATTCCATTTCCAGAGTGTTCAACAGATCTCTTCTTCTCTTTCTCTGATTTTAAGTCGTAAGACTTAGAGAATTATTTTTCTATCTTGATAGCACATGAGACAATATCTTCATACCACGAGAAGGATTGTGAGACTAATGATTAATGGATAAATGGTTTTAACACATCAAAGAAATGATCAATATTATTTCTTGGGTTATGTATATAATATGCATCATGCCTCACTAACCTTGTAATGTTAGCTTCATACTTTGTGACATTCTCATCCTCTTTTTTACTCAGACTCATAAATTTCCTTTCCATAGTCGCTCGATGGTCACGGGGAAATAATTTTTCTTATAAAATATCTTTAAACTCCCTCCATTCCATATTTTATACTTCATCATCTTCTTTTGCGTTTTGAATCAATTTACACTATTGATCATCATCTCCAGTGAGGCAGTATACTACCATGACAACTTTTTCCCTTTTCATTACTCCCCAAGGCGTGGAATATTTTCTCTAAGGAATTTATCCATTGCTCAGCTACTAGTGGATTTGTACCCCCATTGAATGTTGGTGGTTCTTACCTTATGACGTGATATAACATTGATCCTCAACACTGTGGATTAGGGTGTTCCATACAGGTAAGGTTATTATTCATAACCTGAGTGAGTTATCCCAGTATAGTGATTAGCTAATAAACAACAGTTGCATCACTGGATCCACTAAAATAATCTTGAGAAGAAGGGAAATACCTACATGGAGTTCATTCATTGATATGGTTTCCTTTCCTTGCACTAGGCTCCATTTCTAAACAATGGCATAAACTAGATTATATTATGAATCGAAATACATAATTCCAAACTTGTAAAACACTTAACATAAATTGAACAGTTTATTGATTCAATCCATAATCATAAAAAAACTTCTTTGATGAAGTATATTCTCATAAAACCTTCATAATTGTTTATAATGAAATTGAGAATTATCCTAAGCATATCCATCGGGAGTGTCATAACCAGGAGTGCAGTAAGTCCCGTTGTTGTGCACCAGTTCCCGTTCGAGTCTAGCTCAAAGCGGTGTTTCCAGGTTTTACCCCTAGGTACATCTGTACGAGAGATTCCTCTACCTGTTCATATGTAGACATGGATGTATTGCTTATAAAACTCACAAAATCTCTACAATACCAGAATTCTAGGAAGTTCTTCTATACCAATCCTCAAATTCTATCTTATGGCTATGTGCTCTAATCAGAGTTTATCTAAATATAGTTTCCACGGTTTGTACTAAACTTCCTCTAATACCAACTGTAACACCCCAACCCCAGTTACCCAGAGTTGGTGCATTAGTATATAACATTGTCATGATAACAAAATATCATGTCTCAAAAGACCGATTAGTTTAGTAGCCATGGAAATACTAGATATATTCATAAGGTTTACATTACATCATAAAATAGAAAACAACAAAAACATTATTTCCACAGAAAACATTGAGATCTCATTAACTATCCTTGCAGGTCAGTTATAACATACTTCTTCGCATCTTGGGAAAAATAAAACATAGAAATGGGTGAGTTCAGATGCTCAGTAAGGATAACAATATAGAAAAAACTGTCATAAATAAGCATAAACATTTAAGGCAATGTATAAAACTAAAACAAAATCCTTTTCAACATAAACTTCATCATTATATGGAAAATATAAATCAAAATAATTCCATTTACTTACTCACATGGATATTCTACTCGTCGAATAATCACATGCAATATCAGTATCCAGTTTCATAATTATGGAATACATAATGTCGTATTTTCATAACCACATAGTCAAGGTATTGTGCCAAGACTAAAAATATGATTTTGTCACGGCCTTGTGCCAAGACACTAGTTTGTCTCATGAGACCTTCTCATGCATCAAGGAGCTATAGCGGGCTCCACCCGTCACATACTAAGTACAATGCATTACTCATATGAAAAGGTTTAAACATCACATAAACATTCAAATTAGAACTATCATACGAAATGTCAATACTTTATCCATAAACCATGAATGGTGTAAAAATAAAACATCTATAGTAAAAAATATCACAAAACCTTCAATACAATATGGATGTTTTGTATCATAATAAATTAACTTCAAATAAGCTTAAAATCCATCAAAGGACGTTAACATAGATGAAATGAAAATATTTTTTAGAGAAACATCTATTTCTATTTTGAAGTCATTTAAAAGTCTTATAATTATAAAATAAAACATTTATTTTGAAAATATTCTTATAATCTTGTAAGGGAAGCTTTGACGATTTTATAATGGCAGAAAAATGTCGCACCCGTAGTATAAGTTATAAAACATTCTAACCTTAATTTTATCGAAATGGTCATAAAGTACCTTGTTTGGAAAAAGATGGAAAGATTCCTTTATAAACATCTTATAAAAGTCAAACAAGGGTATAAATTACTTTAACCCATATTCTATAAAATAGTAATAACGTTTTGAAATACATTTTTAAGAAACATGGATGTGGATGATAAAGAGGTCCTGGTAGATACTTATGTAAAAACAACATTGGATAATAAAGAGATTGTGAAATTAACCATTACCTTTTACTTTTCCATGGCCAAGGGTAGGTTAAAATCTTATATAATGGTGAAATAATTGTTGTTAAATTATACAAGAACCATATACAATAACATGATATCATATATGATCTTTTAATATAGCTTTGTTAATAATATTTTAGTATTATCGTCGTTCTGGGTATCAACTGATTCATTTTCCTTTATATTAATTTTTACGTAAGTAATGTTTGTTATGTATATGATGTATCTTATTCATATTCAGAATGATATTAAGTCTTTAAATATTATTTTTAATCATCTAATTAAATTAGTCTTGAATGTATACGATGGGGAATGAATCTTATCACGCTCGTGGAGACAGTAATCCATATGTACGCACAGGCATAAATATAATTATTTGATATTAGAATAATATATAATTGGATATTATATCATATATAAATAATCATTATCATTTTATATTTATTATTTACATCAATTACTCATCATTATTATACCCATCCAAATTATAATTTATTGAATAACAATTACACCACGATGTGGAGACAATAAGCTGTATGTACGCACGTATGGTGAAAATAATGAATATGGTTGTACCATATTTAAATAACATAAATGTATATAGAAGATACTGGAGTTATTATTTTATAATGGAAACCACAAAGAAAGAGGAAGTGGTATAAGAAAGGAACTTGAAAGTGGTGATGAAATATTTACCTCTTCTTTGGGTTCTTCCTTTTGATTTGATCAAAAGGGCTCCTTAGGTTGGCTTTATGACTAAAGGAAGGCCTCTAGGATGAATGGAGGAAAGTTGAGACGGTATTTGGGCAGTGGTAGGTGGAGCCGAATGGCTTCGAAGGTGTGAATTAGAGAGAAGGGGGAGTGCCCTTTTATAAGAGGGGTGAGGAGCACCTTTGGAAAAGCTAGAAATATTATTTTATAATAAAATCATTTTCGGTTTCTAATGGATCCAAAATGTATTATTTACATGATAAGGTGTGGATAAGTATAAAACCACTCAAACAATTTGTTTTAGACTGGTTTGGGTCACTATATTAACTTTATCTTTTAGATTTAAGTCTTAGTTAAATAGTTTGACATTTACCATATCTCATTGTATTTTTATATTATATGGTTAATAAACTAACTATAAACTTCTAAGTGAACCTGAAGTGGTTACCTAATGATACACCTATAATTATATATGTATTTTGGCCAAACCATAGATTTTTAGGAGTAGAATATCAATTAATAATATAATATATTTCTAAAAAACTCTTTTATGTCAATTTTGACACTATTTGGTATTTTGTTTTTTCTAAATTCATAACAGTATTATTACTTCAAAAAATATTCATATAACCAACCCTAACATGTAATATCAACCTAAAAAATTAGTATAATTCATAAAAAGTTTCAAATTAAATTTATTTTGATATTTATAATATCAATTATTTTAATATTTCATTAATTAGGTAATTACTGCATCATCATTGTGTCATAAATAAATTTATATATTTACTGTCTAAAAATAATAAATAAAATACAATTATGTAGGAAATATTTTTGGATTTCTAATTAATATTTTTAGTCTAATTTATCTTATGTATATACTTATATTAAAAATGTTTTAGTTATTAAAATTTTATTTTAACTCTTTTAACTCTTCTTTGAATTAAATAATAATAAATGTCCTAATCTAATCAAAGTGGAAATAAAGGATCATATTTTATTCCTAAGTTTGTTTTTCATCGAATGAAACTTATTCAATATAATTAGGACACGTGTCAGGGTAATAATAATATCATTTTTACCCTTAATTACCTTATCTACTTTTAACCATGGTAAATAAAAGTAAAAAGTTATTATTTACCAAAAATTATTTTCATCCTATTGAACCACATTTTACATACTTATATAAATTTTGTCTCTCAAATTTTTGAAATTCAACTCATAGAAGCGGTAAAATTATGTTTTATGTAAATTTACAAATGCTTCTAGGAGGTGGGTAAAAGACGGTAAAAAGTTCAATAAAATTTTTATATATCTAAAATTATTATAAACTAACTCCAATGAATTACATTGAACTTATATTGGTATTATGTATCTATTTTCGCCTAAAATAAATTTAAATAAAATAAATAATTATTTAAATAAAAAATCTGTTTTAAACTATATCTCAGTGTTTTTCACTATTCATCAAAAAATTGAAAGTTATCAGAAAAATATCAAAAACTCACTCTATGCTAATTTCAATATTCCAAATCCAAAAATGAAGTCCATTTTGAAAGATAAAATTTATAAAATTTCCAAAATTGTTTATTACTATTCATAAAGGCTACATTGATTGGTCGTAGTGTGTTAGAACTCAAAGTTGCGTTCAACACACGCTACTGTATTGTTAAAAGAGAAGCGTATCGTGGAATCTTGAGGTTTTAAAAAAAACGTATATATTTTTTAAATAATTTTATTAATAAAATATAATATTTATCTTTTAATTATAGTTTTATTACATTTTTATATAAAATAATAATAAGAACAACTGGTATTTTTTTATAAAATTTATTTTCCTATAAAATAAGTTTGTAATTATATTTTATTATTTTATTTAAAGTTAAAATTCATAAATTTTATAAAATAAATTCAAAAATAAGTATTAATTTTAAGATTCATAATGAAAATATTAGCTTAGGATATTGTTTTTGGATTTTTCTAAAGATAATAATTTTTATGTGAATAGTGAAAAATAATTTTTCTACAAATACCATAAATTTTATGAAATTATTGATATTTGTATATTAATTTGAAATTTAGGAAAAAAACTTCTATATAATTATTTATTTTATAATATACATTACAAATTTAAATATATTTATTTACAATCCTGCAATTGATATTTTAGAATTTATGTTACATTATTCTGGAAAACATTTATCAGGACATTAAGAATTTATTATTTATAAATTAATATGTATAATTAATTGAAATTTAAACTTATAAATGGATTTAAAATTTTGAATTAGAGGATAATATTATTTATTATTTATACTTTTATTTTTAGCTATAAAATATGAATTAATAGTTCAAAACTAGTTTCCGCTGTAAAACCCAAAAGGGTGAAAAGGGTTAACTAAAGGGGATGCAGGCCTTGCATGGTAAACACATGTTTCTAGTTGGTATTTTGTGTATTATATGGAAAAAAACTTTTCTACACTCCATTATTTTACATTTTATAGTTTAATTTAAAGTGAAATATTATATCTCTTTATATGAGGATGAAATATTTAAAAAAAAATGTAATTCTCATCAACTATAAAAGGTACCTCTCACCTATCCTTAATGAACACTCAATATTATTGGGTTATTCTATAAAATATACCATTTTTTACTTCAAATATAATCTTATTTCACTTATTTTAGATTTTATACACAATATTTTGGCCTATTTCCTCTCTATCCAAGGAGTCATTCATGGTAAAACTCATGTTCTCAATGTGAATACTAATCATTCTCTAATACATTTTCTAATATAGAGTAATTAAAAAAAATTAATTTTATATTTCATATATTATTACTTATATATTTATTTATAATTAAATTTTATTATTCATAGGTATAAATCATTAAACTCTTTCCTCATTTTACATTAGGCAAAAAAAAGCTGTCAATTGTGTGTTTATGTGGAATGCCCCTCCATGAAGAGATGTTTTCTATTTTTCATGATATCCTATATTACAAGGATATAATTATATAATTAATTAATAAATTTGACACATATAATATATTTTTTATTACAAATAGATAACTTATATTCCACCTTTATTATCCAACATCATTGAGTTTTGAAAACGTTAAATATTCTTACACGAGGACTACAACATATATGAACTAACATATCTAATTTTTCATATAATTTATATTTTTACTATTAAAATATATTATAATATGATTCACAACAATAATAATATTTATATAAAATAATTATTCCTCTGGAATAATGATATTATAGCTAAATAATTTCATAATCATCTTTTAATTATGGCATGTATATGTTTAGGTTGGTCTAACTACCCACATGAAAAATTATATAAAATAACATCATGGGTGACTATGAGGACCTAATTTCTAAAAATTAATGATATAAATAAATAAATAAAATTAATTTATTTTCTATGGTAACATTAATATTAAACTAATTAATTTAGATGCCAATGTTATTCAATAAAAACCATTTAAACAAGCTCATCATTGAGTTCATCTTTAATGTTCATAATCAAAAATACCATAGAATGAAATTATAATGTTATAAATTATTATAAAAATAAATTCTTGTACCTAGTATGAACTGGGAATGAAGAAATTTAGGATAATAATTAATTAAAACTCTAGTATTACGAAACTAGTTCAAAATGATCATGATCACACATAGTTGATACTGAAAATAGATAATAAATAAATAATGTGAATGTAAAAAAATAAATATAAATTTTGATTAAAAAGGAATATAGATATTTAAAATTTTCCAAAATAGGGTATTGAGATAGTTTTTTATATTCTATATTCAAGCACTTTAGTGGAAGTTAGGAATTAAGGTAAGGGTTTCTCTTTCTCATTTTCAAATTCATGCGTCATGTTTGATTCTTGGAAACATGGTTTTTATTTAGTGTATAAGCATATTTTATGATAGGTTATATCATGAATTATATATTATTAATTATATTTAATGTTAAAATTTTGGATCTCCCTTTAATGGTGTTTTTATTAAAATGATACCCAAACCATAACTGTTTTATTTCCCTTATTATCTTCAAATAGATATTGGTTTTGAAAGACAGACCATTTGGGTAATATTTATTCTTTATAAAACCCCTAATAATTTCCTTCAGATTATAATGGTGTTTTAAATTTCCTTAAATAATTTCTTTTTCCCTTGACTCTTATTTTACATGATGTGTTTCTTATAAGTGAAAATGACCCTATCAATTATTTTCAGTCGAGAAACTACTTTTTCAAGTCTATATCCAGTATATTATTTATTGAATATCCTTATCAATTAATCAATAACTGGTTAATGTCATTTTATACTTATATTAGTTTCCATAAAATGTTTTAAATAAATACTTAATGTTTTCTGTAAGGTTCATTTTCATCAACATGTCAAAGGAATCAATTTTGAACATTTTTGGGTAAACATATCATTACTACAATTTTTTATTTTTCAATTAAAAAATCTATCTATGATTTCATGGCCATTAAATGAAATTACAATCCCCTATTTTTTATAAAATATTTTTTTTAAAAAAAGAGTTCATGGATATTCCTAGATTAAAATTTGATTTTTATAATGATTATAAAAAGGATTTTCTCACCCATGTCAGCATATTTTTATAACACCCTAGCCCTGATACCCTAAATTTTATGATCTGAGATGGTTCTCCATGAGGCCTCAAGTGTGCCTCCACATATTCTAGAGGCTTCCGACTTGTTGTGAGGGTCTAGGGTGTGATAATTCAGAGAGTATTCCATAATATCAGAGTAATAAAATAGTGTAAATAGCTAAGTACTATACACAACAGCAAACATAAAGAGTGTAAAAGTAGTAAATAAGAAACAAAAATTTATATGATGTAATAATAAATTAATTTTATATTAAATCCCGAACAATTTTATCATAAATATAACACGGGTCACCCACTACACCGAACATAAAAATATAAGAGAATAAAAGAAACTGAAATAAAATTATAGAGATCTACTATTATCTCTAAGCTAGACCATATACCCAGTATCCAGACAATTCCAAACCACACCAAACTGATTATAAGAACCAACATGAGTATATCTACTCCAACATTAAACTCATGTCCTCATCCATATCCACCATCAAACTATTCTCAACCTCAAAATAATACATAAGGACTATATAAACAATGGGGTGCATGTTCAGGGTTGAGAAATAATTTCATTAGGACACCCCATGATTAAAATATAAAATATACTATCATAATTCCATGTAAAACCGATATGCTTGGACTAGATAAGTCAAAAATAAAAAGATAAGTGAATCCAATAAATGTGAAACCACATTGGAACCCCGAGTCCATAATCCCAAAAAACTGGGAAAGTGCCACCATATATGTCTACATCTATAAGTATATACTTGTATAGTCCCATATCAATACATATATACATCAATATGAATATTCATGAGTCATGTGAATGAAATAGCATAAAACCAATCACCCATTGATCCTCGAGTATGTAATCCCAATATTCTAGGCATCCTATACAAGGGCATTTGAGCAAGATGGTGTTCCACTCAATCTATGTATCATTAAGTCGATATCATAGTCTGTAATCCCAATAAAAATATAACTTCTTCTAAGAATGATATAAATGTCTCTAATAATGCTATATCACCACAAGGGGATACTATTCTTATCTTTTGTTTCACCCGTACTCGCCTAAAATCATTGTAAAGAAGGACTCCATAGAATTATATCTTGAAATACTGAACATGATCGATATCTAGACACCATACTGCTCCATCCATGTAAATCCAGTCCAATGTCAGAGCCCTTGGCCCTGTTCTGTAGGCGTTTATGGCATTTCAACATAGATAATCCCTAAGGGGTCCACCATTAGGTGATTTGTAAAAGGAATTCCCTCCAGACTCAAGTACATGCTCGACATCAAATTATGAGAAAAGTGTCACTCGTGCATCCACCTAACTATAGGGGTAACCTTGGTGTCCCTCATGGAGAGTGTAATCATCCCTCGAGTACAAGTCAAATAAATAGTGAGGAGCCCAATGTCCACTACCATGATCTTGAAATCAACTAGGGAGAGCATAATCATCCCTATTTCTAGGGAGAGAAGAATCATCCACGAGTATCACTACAAGAAAAGTGCTGAGTAGTGTGGGTTTTTCTATATAGAGGTGGTTTAAACTTCCACTACAAGGTTCTGTGAAAATTTTAAAAAACCACCACTAAATAATGTTTCAATATCCAATACATTTTGGTTTTTCAAATTAGCGTTAGTTTTTCGTTGGCTTCATAGAAATCATATTTTGTGGTAGTTATTTCCATTTTCACGGTGGGTTTTTAGGGGGGAACAAGGATTTAGTGGAATTTTAAACCTCTAATACATAAACAAATCCCCTATAAAATACCGCTAAACTGATTACAACAACTGCTAAATAATAGTGTATCATATTTATTAACAGTTCTAACAGCTGCAAAAAATGCATCTTATAGTATCAGTTTTAATCATTTCAAATTAAAATTTTCCATATGTAGAGATGGTTTAAATTACCTCTAAATGTTGATTTACAAAAAAATCCAACTACAGATTATAATTCCCCAGAACTACCCTGAAAAAATGCAATATAAGTGTATCTACTATCAAGAACACACAAAATCTCTATCAAAAGATCATAAAATAACATATATATAACAAATATAGCATCAAAAAACAAGTATATTAGTTCACATCCAACCATAAAATTTTCATGTATCTGTCACATATATTACATCAACCAATCCTTTGCTTCCATATTAGTAAAAAAAATTAAAAATACCACTAATCACTTCTAGATGAACTCTTCTTGTCACCCTCTCCATCTCCATCTCCATCTTTATCTCTATCTACACTTCCTACTACCGACACATGTAAGACATTTATATTGGAAAATAAAAACTGTTTTATATTTAAATTTAAAATTTAGAATAATAATATTTTGTGAACTATTTTATTTTGAATTTTTGTGATTTACTTTATCACCACAAGTCATCAATGCAATACCATTGAGGACAGATCTGGTTATCTTCTGATATAAATTAACCAAGGCTCTAAATTTCTACTTTAATGATGAAACATCAACAATATTAAAGTGAAAATACATATGTACAAAGAGATTAATTTTGTAAATATTAGGATTTAATAACATAATGACATTCAATTACACCATAATGCATTAAAAATATCATTTTTGAATCAAAAAAATTATTTTTCTATGATAAAATTATTTGTATCTAATCATCATATGTAATCATAAGGGTAAAATTCTCTTCCATAAGCTGGCCTAAAATATTTCCAAATAATCATGTAGTGTCATCCATAGGGACCCCATAGTAGTAAATTGTGAAAAATATCTTTAGTACATTTAGATTCTAGAAATATGAACCTTTCATATTTTTCTCCATAGTAGCATTGTTTCCATATTTTAGGAAAAAATAGTTAGTAGTATAAAAAAATGAAATAAATTTACTCAAATTAAAATTTTTACCTATAACAGCCACCCTCCAATATCCTCATGAATAACTAAGAGTGGCCATCTTCCTCATTATTGAGTGTTTACTGGTAATAATATAGTGTTTCCTTCTTGTCATTCCTTTCAATTAATAAAATAAAAGTGCCTTCAGAACATATATTTAAAAAAATCATACAAAAATATTATAAATAATAAAATATGAATAGTACATAAAAAATTTACATAACTATGATAATGAATGATTGCAAAATGACAAAAGTGGTTGATCAATGAATGGATGACAACACATACAATAATTTTCTCCATCAATCATGTAATTTTTATTCTCCTTCGTTACTTAATCTACTTTATCCATCCTTGATGGACTAATATTTTCCATATCATATGGACTAATAGTTTTGATTATTTCAATTGATAGGATTCGATTTCATAGGTCAAATATTCCACTTTATCACCCATATCATACAAGCCTCTTTTTTTTACATGAGAAACTAAACTGCACACTTCATCTGTGCCATCCTCCACATAATATACCATTTTCACTTGTAATGATAAGATATAGGGATCATGTAATTCATGGTCACCAATATCCTTCAAGAGCAAGAAGTTCACATAAGTAAATTACAAGGAATATCTTTTAACATCCTTGGTAAAAGCGATGGGATTTCATTTGAATAAAACAACTAAAAAATATGAATGGTAGTTCAATTCAAAAATATTAGTCTACTTTCTATAGTATACCACTTCATAATGTATATATAACACTATTCTATGTTTTAAAACCCTCTTATCAACTGACTTTATGATATCAAAATCCATTCATATTATATGAATCAAACTTTCTAGCCTGTTTTAGTGGACTTTAAGAAAGAAACATTAAATCGGCTGAAAAATCATCTCGGGTATTATTATTAATGATCTAAAAAAGTTATATACATTATTAGATTTATAAAATATTTTTGTTAACCTAATATCTATATTTATTGAAATATTTATGAACTTACACATCATGCAAACCATTCTACAAGATCTTTATTAATGGATTTTATTATATCATTCTAATTTTGTGTTCGGACTCTCATTCGTCACCTTATTTGTATCCTAAAATCATCAATAAATAGATCTGTAATTTCAGTATTCAGAAGCACATATCTATGTGTCTAGGATAATTCCATTTTTATCAGTGTAACATTAGATCTCCTCCAAACCGATCAACCAATAGTAGGAAAGATTTTTCATTTACCATGTAGTTGAGATTGAGTCTATGTGTTGTCAACATGGCGAACTCAATTGAATATTGTCTCAATATCATAAATGTATCTAGAAAAAAGGTAAGATACTCCTCTTCGAAATAGACTTTATAAATAGAGCCTCCATATTGATCTTTATTTTTCACTTATGATTTCAAATGCCTAAGATATTTATGAAATAAAATAAAAATAATAATTTTATATTTAATGAAGTGAGAAAGATCATTTAATTAAATGAAAAAATGTAAATAAAGTATCTCTCAATTGCACACATCCATCGATAATATATGGGGCCTCCTAATTTAGCTTCCCCAACAAAATTCACAGTTAAATGAATTATGATAGTAAAAAATGATGGAGGAAAGATCATCTACATTGCACAATGTGTCAATAAAAATATATCCTAATGTTTGTCAATATCAAATAGTTGTAGAGTTTTCTCACATAGTTGTGTCAATAATGTTTAAAATTGGAGTACAATAATATTAACCTTTTTAGGTAATAATGTATGAAATTCCAATGATAGAAACTACTATAACAAAATATATGTAATCGTGTCTTTTCAATCCATGTAACCTATGACGATTCAAGTTAACAAAACATGATATTTTACTTAAATAAACATCAGATAACTTAAAATGTTTTAAAATTAGAAAAAACGTATCTCTATCCATATTTTTCATTTCAAAAAATTCTAGAGCATTCTTTCTATTCCCATATGGATAGAGATCTCACTTTATGTTCATTTCATGTACATATTTCTGATAATTGAGATGATCCTTTTATTTTCCCTGATCATTAACAAATCTGAGGTTGAAATTGTTATATAAATTCTTCTCAATATGAATCACATTAATATTATGACACAAAAAATTAAATTCCTAATACAGAAGTTTGAAGAATATACTTTTTTTCTTCCGTTGTTGCATTCTGATTTCACTTGATGATGAAATTTGAACTCATATCCCACTATCATTCAAAGGATACACCTTCCCAAATTCTGTTTCAACATTTCCAAGTTTTTCTAATATTTTAAAACCTCCAAAATGCTTTGGAGGTGGACTGTGATCAATAGAACCATTTAAAGTTGACTTCTTCAACCAAAATCTATGAGATACATTAATAAATCTTTAATGACATAAGAAGAACCATTTTTTATTTTGAGGTAGTAATTTAGGATAAAAATATTTTTTAGGAGTAGGACAATCCAAACCCATGTATGTGTTCAAACTGGGTAAATTCCCAAGTCTAGGGAAGTCATTAATTGTCCACATTAATACAACTTACATTTTGGACATTGTTTTAGAAGATTCATCGTATGTCTCAACACCATTTCATGATAACTTGTGTAATTAATCAATTAAAGGATTCAAGTATAAATAAATATCATTTCAAAGAATTTATTTTCCAGGAATAATCATTTAAATATTAAAATAAATTTTTTAAATAGACATCCTTGGAGGCATATTTTAAGGGATCAAAACAACCAGAAAAATGCTATAACTGGTGCCTAATGTCCCAAATGGGTTTAATTCATCAGCATCCAATCCCAATCAAATATTAGTAGGATCAAATAAGATATTTGGATGTAATTAATCAAATTTATTCCACAATTTTTAATCTATTGGATGTCTCATTAACCCGTCTTTGTTATTATATACAAAATGACACTTCATGTGTTCAATAATTTTGGATGACATGAATAATATTTACAATCGAGTATTTAAAGAAAAGTAACACAAAAACATTCCATGTGTGTTCCTTATCATATTCATAGAATCATGTTCATTTAAACTTCCAACATCATTCATTGACTTCTATCTAGAAGAATAATTTTTTTTTGAATTCAAGTTTGCTTGAATCCTATCCCCATCAAAGAATACAATCATTAGTACACGTGTTTATTTTTGAATGATTCAGACCAAGCTTGTTAATAGATTTTCTCATATCATAAAGAGACTCAAAAATATATTTTTCAAGAAATAAATCTCAAAGAAATTCCAATATCATGGAAATTTCCTTATTTGTAATTCTACATAGGCATATGATATGGTACAACTTTAGCAGAAAATAATGTTTTGAATATTTCAAAAAAACAATGTAAAACTATTGATTTCCATCATCAACTAAACCGTGAAACACATTTTTCTACTCAATGGAGTTGTATATTACATTATTCTCCCATGAATCAAGATGAGGATCCAATGATATGCTACAATCTTGATTTGGTTTCCTTATATTCTCAAAAACATCAATTGCAGCATTACTATTTGTACCACCCTTAACTGGTTGTTTGGATATGTTTTTATGTTGATATTTTTTTATTTCATTGTCGAATTCATAATTTATATGTTTTTTCATTTCATTTTCCATTGTCGAAAATGTTGGGAGGTCATTCTATCGATTCACATCTATGCTCAATGTTTCTTTAATGTTCGATTGTCCATGCCAAATCCAACACAAATATTGAGCAGGGAATTGCTTCAAAATCAAGAGTTAATAAATTTTATATCTATTCAACCATATTATAAATTTTTATGTAGGATATGGAAATATTATTCTCCCATAAACAGATCATTTAAAAATTGAAAAATACAAAGACTCCTCCAAAACTATAGCATACTGTGGTGTGTTCCTTTATAATGTTATTTAGGATTTATCCATATATATCACAATGTTCCTAAACATTATTAGAAAAATTTAAAACACCTAATTATTACTTAATAAGAAAATAGATAAATGGAATTTAAAAAAACATAACCCAAGTAGTTATAATAAGAGTCATGTAAGTACTAAAAGGGACATCATATAATTCTTCACTAGCATTACTAGTAGTGGAGGACCTTATGAATAAATCACATAAATTTTCTAGTTTAACCACATACTTTGTGTTATTTATCACTAAATTTCCTATATATATAACTAGATGTTATTCTACTAAATTTTTATTAATAAATGTTGAATTTATCATAATATGATAACTTAATACTTAGTAAATTATTCTATGATTATATTATAGGCTCTAAGAATTAACTCTATCAATATAAATAGTACAAGATCATTAATATAGGTTTAATAATTAAATTGAAATATGTTTATAAATATATTCTTGAAATTCATGTTCATATCGATAAGTTTTCTAAATCTTCGTAATTAACATATCTAAGAGGAAAAATAAATATCAATATTATTTGGGAGAAAATCATGTTAAAGAAATTTTCTCAATAATTTATCAAAGTGATCAAACGAATTCACCTAAACATACACAAAAAATGGGATATAATGTCTAATGTCTACTTAATTATATTTTATTTTCAGGATGATTGATTATTCACATTCCCAAACTATACATAGTATTATGTGATCTTATTCCAAAACTACATATAGTACCATGATACCCAATAAATACATATGGTAAATAAAAAAGGACAATTTAAATCTATAAAGTCATGTTTTGATAAAAATTTTGTGTAAAAGAGTTACATTTTTCATTTACAAACCATTAAGAAAAACATGTGGAAAACAACATTTTTAAATCCATTTTAAATAAAATAATCTTTAAATAAATCATTGAAAAAAGTATCATAATCCAATATTAATAATTGACATTGAATCTATGATTATTTATCCTATGCATATGAGGAATTCATTATATCAAGGAATAAAAATTGGTAAAAAATGCACCTCATTACAAAAAATATATATAATAAAGGAGTTTAAATGTGGAAATTCTAGTGTCGAGTAACTATCAAGTGATTAGAGATATATAAAAACTACCTACACTAATTGTCAAGATTATATATCATTGGATAGTTGTAGTTATATTAGTGACACCATCTAAGACAAAAAAATATAACAATGACTTTCTATCTTAAAATTTTGTATCTACAATGTACATAATTTTACTGACATAGAGAACACATGCTTCCTAGTTCCATGTCCCTAGACTAAATTCAAATTTATAGGTAGATTATATTTCAGTTTTGAGTCTATAAAATCTTAAATACACACCAATTTTCATCTGGAAGGGGATAATAATCAAACCTAGTAGGAAATCCAACCAAAATATTACAGCACACACCACTAGTAATAGAAATACATAGCTCACAGTTCAAAATATAAGTGAATCTATAGGGAGAAAAATAAAAAACAACATACTAATTTATTTCAATTAAATAAAATAATTAGAATTAATTTATCCATTTCATTAGCTTGTAAAGTCAAGACCATATTCAAAAACACCAAAAAAATGCATGCATCAAACAGGGATCATTTCTAACTCATGATAAGAATCTCATCCTACTGGTCAAGTCATCACATACACATGAATCCAAGGTTCCATTTTCTAAAATAGACCCATCCTCAAAACTAAACATTATATAAAATAGAAAGATATATAATAAAAGGATAAATTACCTGAAATAGAAGTGTGATATTCTGTCAAGGTCACAATGGAGAAGGGGGCCGGTCAAGAAGGGATAGGGTTGGAGAGGGGCTAGGGTTCTCCAAGATAGGGTTCAATGGGGTCGGGGGTTGGTTGTGAGTGGATATGGTTAAAGGGGTCTGCATACAAAAACAAAGGGATAGGGTTATATGGGTTGAGGGGTTTTACTGGGTCTCAAGTTGGCAGAGAGGGGTTCGACGGTGTTGGGGGATGGTGGTGAGGGGATCAATGGGGATGGGGGCTAGCGATGAGGGGTTTGAAGAGGTCGGGGGTCGATAGAGAGGGCTTTTAGGGGGTTGGGGGAAGAGGGGGTGGGGGTTTTCGGCTTAGGGGGGATGTTGGGGGAAGAAGTTCCCTTCATTTTAAAAAACGTTTTAGTAGAGGTTTTTTAAAAAACTGTCTGTATATTTTGGAATAAAAATAGCAGTGGTTTAAGAAACCACTACTAAAAGACCTCCACTAATTACAAAATTGGGTGTAGTGTACAAATCAATGATGTGGAACACCATGTCCAACACCATGGTCCAATAACTAATTAGGGAGAGAATAACCATCCCTCTCACTCATGAGAGAGTAATCATCCATGAGTATAATCAGATCGAGGAGAAGATAATAGTCCTCATCACATATCAAAAAAAAGGAGAGTGGAATCATCCTCATAACATGTGAGAGCACAATCATCCCAAAGTATCCATATAAGGGAAGATATTCTTGTATATTATAGTAATGGGATCAATAGATAGATTAAAGGAAGCACCACTTGACAACCAAACAATCTAATAATAAAAAATAGAAGATCAACAACCAAGTCCTAGGTAGTACCTCTCGGTATAACAATAAACATAAAAACTAACATTGATCCTAATCTGAATCCCAAGAATAATATTCAAGAATACATAAGATAATGAAATACACCTCGTTTCATGCTCAATATCAACCAACCAAGAATCACCTCTGGTAATCTTTGCTGCATCAATAATAAACATGTGAAAGAGTAAACAACAATGTAAGGGTTTTAGAATTCCTAAACCCAACACTAATTCCATATCCCATGGGATAACATGTTTACCAATATTTATAAGGTGGCACTGACTACTATGTCTACCCAACCCGATGTACTAACTCAGGGTTGGTCAAATAATGGGGCACCCACAACGTCGCTCAATTCAATCACTGAGAGGAATCCTCAATATAAAATGGTAAAGGAGGAATGTTATATGGGATCCTTAAGGTCCATTCCTATGATAATGCATTATAATTGGGATCCTTAGATATAAAGGTAAATTATTAATACTAAAGGGGATACGAAAATAGTAAAAAAAATACTGAGGCATCCTATAGGGGATCCTGGAATGTTACATACTAAGGGGCATCCTACATGGGACCCTCACAACATGGGGTGAAGTTAGCAACATACAACATGAGATCATGAGAACAAAATATAGGTTTAGGACTCCTACAAGGTATTTCCTAGGTTAAATTATAAGAAAATGTATCCCACAAGGGATCCCTGGTAAAAGGAATAAGATATAGGAATCCTACAAGGGATCCTATAAGTCAAAATGTAGTCGTATGAATCATACAGAGGATCCTCAGAAACAACTACTCTGTTGGCTTCCTATTCTAGAAGGGCACATATTGGAAGGGAGAAATTCTCAAAGGAATATCTATGAATTCATCAATCATGAGAGATATATCATGACTCATTTTAGATCAAATGGACTCATTCTTAAAAGATAACTAGATTCGATGTCCATATGAAGAACCACTTCATTCAGGAAATACTTGAAATGCTATATAGGAGTCCTCAAAACACCTAATGGCTCATACCATTATGATATATGTGAAAAGATACTAAGAATATACTGATCCTATGTATAAATCCAACTCTAGGATAGATAGTAGTAAAATCCCTCAAAAGGGTAGCAAATGAGCAGTACATGGAATGTTACCCTAGTATATGGCATGTACGATCATGGACCCACCTAGGAGTGTACTTTTTCCTATACATGGAATGTAAAATACTAATTTCCTAGAATGTAAATTATTTGTTGTACCATCCCATGTACATCACATGGATGGACCATGTTTTCTTCCTATTCGTGTACATCTATATGGCATGTGACCCACATGGGGTCTGGCCATTTACTTTAAATGGCATGTGACCCTTACATGGGAACCGTGGATGGGTACTCAGCTACTTGGATTAGCCTCTATAAACGATGTGTATCATCCATACATAGAATCTATTTAAAAAGATCATATTACTAAACATGAAGAAAAAATGACACGTGTTCTTTTAACCACACACTGTGTTAATGGGTTTTCCAAAACATAAAACCTTAAAATAATCCCAAAACCACAATTTTCACCTCAAAAGCAGTTGATCAACCCTCAAGGGGTCCTGAGAAATAATATAATTTATTGTAAACCTTTAAATGATTAAACTATAGGTATTTATGGAAAACTTGATAAATGTCCTACCGTTGGGTGGAATTTGTTTAAGCATTTCCTGTCTCCATGCTCCATGGCTTCCACACAGAGATTCGGCCAGTCATGACCTCCACGATCATACCCTTCTTAACAACTCTCACATTCTCTATCTCCCTATCCTATATTCTAACTTTTTTTATCATGAAAAAGGATCCATAAGAGTGTGCATGAGAATCTAGGGAAAAAATGAATAAAAGAAAAAGGAATGAAATAAAATAAAAAAAGAAAATAAAATAAAAATAAAATGGGGAACTGGTTGGCCTTGGTTCCTGACATATGATTATGTTCTTACTAGTAAAAAATATAAATTCTGGACTGAATGGTGGAGTTATAATATCAATTTACACTATGTTCAAAATATAAGGCCAACGAACTAGCACGTATAAATTAATATTTATTTAATTAATTGTTAAATATTAATTATTATACTAAAATTATAGTGGCTCATAATTCCACCAAACTCATATAATATAATTAAGCTTTATTTCAGGACTAGTGGAGTTTCAAAAAAAATTATCTGAGACCATATACTAGGGGGAAAGACCGTTTTACCCCGTAACAAGTATTTGGAATAAAAAAATTAAATTTCTTCTGAAACATAGAGTTCAAAAAAACACAAAACCTTACAATATCCCCATAATAATCCTTCTCATCCCCAAGAATCCTGATGGTAAGACTAACAGTCATGATCTCAACATGATCATTTACACAACCAAGCTATGTGTAATGTCTAATGACTAGCCTCATACTGTCAAAAACTATCTCCTACATGAAAGATAATTAACTACAGTTGATCTGGTAGTCCCCACTAGAGTAATACCCTTATCATCATACTAAAAATAACTATGATCTTAACATACCCTGGGAAACACTAAAGTTCAACTAAAAATGGTGGTCACCACCTTCAAATGGCCAACGGTGCACTCCACACCATTAGGATTTCCTTACACCCCTCCCCAAGCACAACCTCAACAGGTTACTCTCCCTAACAAAGAAAGAATTATTAAGTAAAAAAGCTCAACATAGGTTCGACACTCTCTGAACATCCTCAAGATGAATACATTATAGATCATGATTGTCTATAACCATAAGTACACTAAGATTCCATCAAAATTAATGTATATCTCTTTCACCAAACACGCTCACATCAAACAAGGCTAACATGCATTTATCCAACACCTGATGCCACATCTCCAAATATTGAATGTACAGGTTCAACATGGGTCAATCATTTTATGATATCCCACTCATTCATGATGTCACCACTACCATAGTTGGTTATTTGATACTTAAACAAAACTCCCTGGAAACACTGCCTACGACAATCTTGAAACCATCGTTCCACATCTCACACTAATCCAATCACCAATTTTCAACTAAAAGGTACTACACACAACCGGTATATACTTATCACATGACTTTTATTATAGTGTGTCTTCCATTACAATGCTAATATGGCCATGCTACATGGCATGTCAGTATCATTAATCTAGAAGCTACCTTGGAAATATCCTTCAAAATTAGGCACCTCACCTATGACACAATTTTATTCATCAATGGCCAACAACTGAGTGTGTTCCAGTCACAACCATCTACCCATGCTCTGACTACATTAGATACAATGAAAACATGCGTCGAATAGGATATGCACCCGAATAGTTCTGACCATCAATTCGAGTCTTGATACCAAAAACCCCAAGCTATTTCATCAAAATCTGATGGCATGAACGTGTCTATATCACAAAACCTGAGCCCAATCCATGAATTATTTTCAAAATGTGAATATTACCAAGATCACTACCTAAAATAAAAATAAAAAAATGGTCCAACCTCTCTAATGGGTTTCCATTTATTAAATATAACATCGAATTACAAGGGTTTATGTAAAAACTAAGGGCCTATAGGTCTCCCACCTTTCCCTACAGATGATATCTCACAACTCGGTCATAAAGTATAACCACCTAGCCAAAAGATCAAATATTTCTAAATAAGGTAAGGATCAGAATGACTTATGAGGGTCAAAACTAAGAAAAAAGTTTACAATGGATTATTCTCCACTAAGAATCCTCATTTGGAACTTCTCCCTAGAGTTCACACTAATAATGTAGATGAGAGACTGAACTAACACTCACGGGGCATTTGTATACAGTAATAACCACCATAGGTCAAATTGATAAGAAAGGTCCAGGTATCCATCGACATCGCATCCAATGATCCAACTAGATAACCATGGACTAAGATGGAAAACCCTACAAGGGGTACAATATAAGGTTATCACATGCCATATCAAACTACCAAGGTTCCTACACCTCCCATGAACAAGGACTAAGTTATATATCTCACCTAAAATACCTCAATGTAGATCCATATAACCTTTAACAAGAAAGAAATGTGTGTGTGTGTGTAAGTTGTCCTAATTGAATATTCCTTATACATTAGTAATAACAAACACTATGGAGCCTATATGATGTGAATCCCACATTCCAAATATTATGCATGAGATGCATGTTTCCTTTATTAGCCAAGATTCAAAATCAATTAGTGGTCTCTTGCTAATTCCTAAGATCTAAAGATCAATACTAAATCACAACAACTACGCAACATGTGTATCACTCAAGGTGAAAATTATATCCAACTATAACATCATAGATTATAACAGAAAACTCAAACCATAGAAACCATGAATTTATACTGGAAAAATTCTTCCCGATGCAGCAATCTGATATCATTCATATATTTTGAAAAATTATTAATACCCTTTTATACCATATCCCAAATAGTAAAGACTAGAAAAATAACATCTCTGATACGACTTTGAGACATCCCAACCTGGATGCCACTAATCTGGTTCTCTGAGCCTCTTCTCCTTAAGGCCTCTAGAACACCTTCCCATATGTTAGAGGATACTGACTAGTATCAAGGGCTGAGGGTGAGATAGTGGGGAGACTATTTACATATATCAGAGTAAAATAATAGTGGAAATAGAAAATTACCATAGACAATTGTAAATTAACCTAGGGAAAAATCAGTAAATAATCTAAAATAGAACATGTTGTAATAATAAATAAAAATTATATAAAATCCCGAACACCTATGTCATATATAAAACACTAGTCACCCACTGGACCGACCATACATATATAGGAGTATGAAATAAACTGAAATAAATGTATAGTTCTCTGCTACTAACTCCAAGACAAACCACATACCCGATATCTAGACATTGTTGAATTGAACTCGCCCGATTAGTATAACCAAAACAAGCAACTCCATCCAAACACCAAACTCAGGGCATCATCCCAATGCACTATGCAACTATTCTCAACATTAAAAAGAATCAATGCATACATGAACACCATGGGGCATGTATAAGGTTGAAATATAATCTCAATAGGCCACCCCATTGATAAACCTATAAAATATTCCTCTATAATTTCATACAAAATAAATATTCTCATCCAAGATGAGACACAACTAAAAAGAAATGTAAATCCGATAAATGTAAAACCATAGTCAAACCCCGAGTATATAATCCTAGCCAAAGGATATGTTCCACCATGGATATCCATATCTATATTTTCATACATTTATAGTCCAAAACCTATACATATATATAGGAATATTAATACTAATGAGTAAGGTGAATAAAAAAACATAAAACCAATCAGTAGTCGATCCTTGGGTCCGTAATCATAATACATTGGACATCCTTTATAGGAAAATTTAATTGGAAGTCATGAAACTCAATATGGGTATCATTAATTTGTTATCTAGGTCCATAATCACAATCTAAATATACCTACATTTTACAAAACTAGAAATGTATTTGAGGAAGCTACATCACCACAGGGGGATACTTGTCAAAAACCTGGGTTTACTCATACTCGCCTCCAATCACATTAAATAAGGATTCTAGGTATGTACATATGAACATACTAAAAATATGATCAAATTAATATTACATGCTTCTCATTCCATGTAAATCCAATCCAATTTCTGATCCCTAGGTCATGGTCCATAAGCGGTCACGATATTGCGAATCAGATAATCCTTAAGGGGATCACCCTGAGCTAATTTTTAAAAGGAATTATTTATAGACCCATGTACAAGATCAAAATCCATTAATAAGAATATTATCACTGGTGAATCCACCCAATCCTAGGTTGTATCCTTGTTGTTTCTCAAGGACCATGTAATCATCCATCAAGTACATGTCACATCAATAGTGAGGAGAGCCATGTGCACCACTGAGATCTAGAAATGTTCTAGGGAAAGTATAATTATCCCTTTCATTTGATAGAGAATAACAATATACTATTATACATCAACAATTTGGATGTCCATGACCTAAACCCAGATCCAGTCACAGATTAGGGGGAGTGTAATCATCGCCTTCACTCTGGATAGCATAATAATCCATGAGTACAATCAGATTGAGGAGAGAGAAATCATCCTCGTCACATATCAAATAGAGTAGATAATAACCATCCTCGTTAGTTGGGAGAGAAGAATAATCCATGGTTATAAATACATGGGACACCATACTTGTATATCACAGTCACAGGCTCAAAAATAGGATTTTAGGAATCAACTTTGGATGTCCCAAAAATCTAATAATAAAATATACATTCTCAATAGCCATGTCCTATGTAGTACCTATCGATTTACCAGTAAACAAAAGAAATTATAGGGGACAAAAGGAAGATCCTAGGAATAATTTTTGGCCAACCAAAAGATAAATAAATAAAACATACTTCATGCTCAACAACCATAAACCTGGAATCCCCTCTGGTAATCACAACTTCATCAACAAAAAACTTGTGAATGCATAAAAAAATAGTGAGGGTTGCCGAACTCTTAAACCAAACACTACTACCCCTACCCCATGGGATTTCACATTAATAATGGGTTCTAAGGTGACACCCACTTCCATCTCTACCCAAACCCGATGTACCAATTCCGGGTCAGTGAAACATTAGGGCACCCACTGGGTCCTTCAAGTCAAACACTGAGAGGCATCCTACATGGGTTCTTAAATGGAAAATGTAAATAAGGAATCCTATATAGGATACTTAGGGTCCATTCTTAATATAAGGCATCCTACTTGGAATCCCTATCTATAATGGTAATGGTGGAATCCTACATAGGCTAAGAAAGATTTAGGAATCCTATCGAGTATCCTCTAATGGTAAATTTGAAAGGCCATATTATACAAGACACTCATAACACAGGACAATGTTAGAGGAATCCTATATGGGATCCTCAGAATGACTTATAGGTATAGGACTACTATAAGGGATTCACTAGGTAATCTAATAAGAAAAAGCATCCCATAGGGGATCCAAGGTAATAGTAATAAGATATGGGAATCTTATAATGGTTATCTTGGTTGGAACGTAAGTAGATGGATTAATCAGGGGATCCCCAGAAATAGCTAATCTCTTAGCCTTCTGAGCCATAGGTTCGTATCTCTCAAGGTAGAAATCCTCAAAGGAAGAGATATGATTACATCCATCGTGAGATATAGATCATTTAAAATAACAGATCAAGGGGTCTCACTATTAGGATAAAACTACATTCAATTACTGGAGGAAGAAACTATTTGTTCTAGATACTCTTGAAATTCCACATGGGAGTCCTCAAAATGGACTACTATTGTGATCTTCAAGAAACAATACAAAGAATGATCTAATATTATGCCCAAATAAAACTCAAGGGAAGTTATTTGTAAAATACCCTAAAAGGGTAAAAAATGTGGAGTACACTTCATGTTACCCCAGTACACAGTGTGTACCCTCAAGGCCCCACATAGGTGTGTACTTATCTTAGTACATGGCATGTAAAACCTCAACTACAAAACATGTATAATAGGTACAAGGTGTGTTCCCTGCATGGGGAACCTTCCAGTGTACCTCAATGGCATAGAAATATGTTCTTCCTAGATTTTTACAAATACATGGTGTACCACCCATATGAGGTTCAACCATGTACTTTACATGGAATGCTCCCCATACACAAGAAGCCTAGTCGGGTACTTGGCTACATGGATGAGTAACTATATAAGGAATGTTTGACCCTTAAACTACATGTATATTTTAATTTTTGACATCCCAAAACATGAATAACAAATGACATGGGTTCTCTAAGACACATTCCATGTAAACATGTTTTCTCGAATGAAAAATACTTAAATCGTGATGAATCCTCTGTTTTCACCCCAAAATTATTCGATCGACCCTCAAGAGGTATTAACCAATCATATAAGGTATTTAAAAATATAATATGAAAAAACTATAGGGATTTATGGTGAAACCTAAAATGATTGTACCTTTTGGTGGAATTTATCAATGTTATCTCATTGTCACACTCCACAACGATCGTATGACGATATGGAGAGTCCCATACTTCATGGTGAAGCCCATATTCCCATATCTATATTTATATCTCTCCCTAACCTATTTTATCTCCATCATCCATTCATAAGAAGATACCTAGGTTATTTTATGAGAATGTATTCTATAATGTAAGAAAAGAAAATGGAAATAAAGAAAAGAAGAAAAGGAAAAAAGAAAAGAAATAGAAATGGGCGCCCTATCCAGCACTGGTTCCCGACCTGAGTTAATGGTACTCCTAGGAAAAATTCACTATTATAGACTCAATGGAGGAGGTAGAGTCTCAATCCAAATTTCTGGTCAATTGATAAGGATGAATGAACCTACAAAAATAAATTGATATTTATTTAATTAAATAATAATTATAAATTATTTTTCGAAAATTCCAATGGCTCATATTTCCACTAAACCTATATCCTAGGGTAAATAACCTATTCCATGCCCAATAGAGTGGTAAAAAATAATCTGAGATCATATACTTGGGTAAAAATACCATTTTACCCCATTAAAACATTTGATAGAAAAAAAATTAAATTTATTCTGAAACTTGCAGTCTAAAAAAACATGGGACCTTACAATTTCGACATATTATTCAAATATTTATATACACATTTTTTCTATATATGGATTATGAAATGTATTCTCTATTAGAGTAGGGATTTGGAATATCCTTTATATTTTCTAACTATCCATTATGAATAGGAATAACATTTCTTCAAATACATTTCATCTGTGAATACTCTATTTTCATTCCTTTAATTAAATGGTGTTTACCTTGACTTCATACATAGATTGATTGGAAAAATAATTCACTTAACCATATACCCTCTATATATATGGTATAAATACCACATTCTTCATTAATGGGTATTTACCTAGAATGTTACTTAATATCATTGGATACCCACTTATTATCCATTAGTACATCATGTTATATTTATTGATGGAATCATGATTTTTACTTTATGTGAGACAAATATACAATGTACATGTAATTTATAGAGGGGTGTACCCTGATAGCTCTCTAAAACCTTGGGTAAAGAATCAATCTCTAGAGATAACATGGTTATGTTTCATTATCAGAATTCCTTGGAAAATGTTTTACAATACCTCTAGGAATAACCAAGGATATATTATTTTTCTATACCTTAATAATGATCTTCAGTGATATTACTGTGATGTCTTTTATTATGTTTTGGTTCTAATATTTTAGTTCCAAAGTCCTATTATAAAAAGAACCTTGTGATAAAATCATTATTTGATGATTCTTGTCTTATAATCCTTTTTTGTATGATTTAGCGATTATGTGTTTATCATGTTTATATTATCATACACACATGATTACATTATTCTCATATATGATTTTTTTATTTTTATTGCTTATGTTTTTTTCTTTACAGAGTGTTTGAGAAAACCTCATTCTCATGTTTCAATTTCATATGGCTATGAAGAAATTTAATATGTTTGATGTGCATAGAAGAGTATATTATGGTGATTATTTATTGGTAATTTTAAGGATTTTTATGTAAGTAGTTGCATACAGAGTGGAAAATTTCTCCATTATTTGAAAAACATGAGTTCTTTAAGTTTAAAATTTGTTTAATTTCTCAAAAAATCAAAACCTAAAAGGAATTCAGAATGTTTTTAAAAAAATATTCTACTTATGTAATGTAATTATGATACATTCACGTATTTGGGTCATCATAAATATGTTCACATTTTTGTTGCATCATATAAATTTTTTATAAATGTTTCTTATTGAAATACCACTCTAAATATTTGAACAAATCTAAAAGTTACACACTGTGGAACCAAAATTGTTTTTTAAATGAAATGATTAATTATGTTATTTTGGTATGAATGCACTAAATTTTATCCTCAAGAAACAATTTATAGTATATATTAATGTCTAAATACTATTTTAAACATCTCTAAAAATTGTGAGAAAAGATGTTTAGATATGAAAATATTATGGGGAAATGATTCATTATAACACTAAGAGAGTGGGATTCTAGGAAAATTTTAATAAAGGATACAAAAAATAACAAATGTAAAAAAATATATGAACATATTGTTTATGCCATATTGTATGAGTGATGGCTCCAAAGTTACCATGAAAGGAACAATAGAAAAGGGAAATGGATTAAAATCAATAATCACTATTCCCTTTACTAATGAAGGTGAGAAATTTGTGATTGAAATTTATTTTTATTGCATTTTAAGCATGATGGGTCAAGGTTATGGTTAATTGAATTTAGAAATGCCCAATTAGATTGAAATTGCTTATATGAATTATTCAAGGATAAATATAAACTAATGATAAAAGCATATGTGATCTATTGTGAGTGAACGAATCCTTGAAATATAAAGAAAAAAAACTCTATAAATGGAAATAATCAAGTTATCCTAAAATAAACAATGTAAAAAGGAACTATCAGTGAATAGTTGTAGTGAAAATGAATAGTCCTCCTAAAGAATTGATTCATAAAGTGATGAATATCATAAAAAATAATATATTATTAACTTATATAACAAATATACACCTTAAGGATATGGTGCATGACTCTTTAACCGTAAAATCATAAAATATTGAATATTTTTTAGATAAAATAGAAGTGAAGAAGTACTTATAAAAAATCAATAAGTATATTTATGAGAATAAGATCCTATTCAATATTCTTGAAAAAAAATATTTAAAGACCAAATATATTATAGATATTATAAATAAAAAAAGTTTTCTTACATGATCTCATGCTTTATTCTTGACATATTATGTATTCCCAATTTTAACCTTGAATAATTTTTCAACTTATATTAATGAAATAAAGTATAACTAAGAGTTTTGAAATGTATACTATGGGAAGATATTATTTAGAAATTTATATTACTATTAAAAAGATTAAATTTAAAAATATCAACTATTAAAATCAATATATTTCATAAAAATATCTTGTCATAAATTTATATTTAAATATAAACCTTTTTAAGTTTAATTTCAAATGAAATAGAATAAAAAACTTATTCCTTTTATATAAATGAAAATTTTTATGATGATTTCTTTTTTTAATCAAACCTCAAGGATAATGAATAATATAAGGTCAAAAAATATAATAGTCTGGGATACAATGAGATACATAAGGGACTTTCCCAATATTGAGAGGCATTGATAGGAAGTTTGGAGGTGGCCCATATGTATAGAGTTGAGTTTTGGCTCTTTAGATCCCAAATACCATTTTTAGATTTAAAGATTGATTAATCAGATGAATTATATAGGGGTTATTGGTATCCTAATATAGATCACAACATATCAACTGGTCATAGATGTTATATTAATACTATTTACTAGTATTTTATTCATCCACAAATATAATTTAGATATCCTGGAAATTGTTTTTTATGCTTTAAAATGGAACTTCACATATTGGTTTTTTTATCCTCTTAAAATATATATTATTTTGAAAAGATATTTATATGATAGCTTTTGAGAAGGTATAATGGATAGAAAAAATGCGTATAATACTTCTTATTTTCTAGGAAAATATTTTTTTTATGATTTCAAAGATGAAAAACACTCTATTTCACCTTCCAATAATAAAGTTGATTATTCATCAGCTAAAGATTTCTCTTTGAATATATAGTGAATAAATAATAATCAAACCAATTTTTAATTCAAATAAACTATTGTATTAATTATTTTTCATTGACTTTGTTAAATTTTTTACTAAAAAATATAAGACATCATTCTACACCCAAACACATTGTTATCTAACATCAAATCCAAAATTACCACACATATAAAGAGTATACACCCCTCTTGAATTAATAATAATAGATTATTAAATCACTGATTCATTCACGAAACTATATAAATCTAATAGTCATGAAATTATTAGATAGTGTATAGGTATGATTTAATTTAATAGAGGAATCATTATGAATTTACAAATGAAGGTGAATCAAATTCCACTGATTTTTTGAACTTTTTGACTGTTTCCTATCCCCCGATCGGCCCGAAGTCGTTAGATCATCCTCCATCAGTGGAAAATTTTTATCCTTTCTCATTGGATCACCCACAAAAGCTTCATAAGGAACCGTACAATAGTGCATTTCAGGCACAGAATCCTGGGGTATCCTAGAAGGTCCTCCCCTTAAGGAGATCCTCCTTCAACCTACTCCTTCCCAGTCCTGCAGTCTATCATCTTTTCTAAAGGTACCCCTAAATTAGGTCTTTTCTGGTATAGAGAATGGTTTCCCAATGATCCCTTTCTCAGAAGTAACTTTACACGCGGCCGTTAAGCTCTTACAAATGAAAATGGTGGTGAGTTCAAGTCTAGATTGCCACCCACACTTCCATATTTTCAAAAGGTGGTTGCTTCTTGGGGTCTGGTTACTTGGGGAGGGTCTTTGTTTTGAACTGAAAATCATTCTGTGCGGTCCTTGAGTTGACGGAAGAATTTGTGAAAGCCTGGTCATCTTTATCTAGGTCATTCAAAAACGAGCACTTCAACCTATTTCATTGGTCCACTAGGGTTCTATACGGTCATGAATCACCTCATGTTGTGATTTTGTTTAAACATCAAGGAATTTTCTTAACCTTCCATAATATTTCATTTCAGCACTCCAATTGTAATTTTGTATGGTAATTTTTATTCTTTATGAGAAATACTCCAAGATAATCAATGTTCTCATTAGATCAGATCAGTGTGGAAGTCAACTAATCACCCCCTTTATGAACACATTCTTATATATAATAGACCAATGTTCTCATGCTGGAATAGACTGATCTCCATGTCTCAGGTATATTTTTTTCTCTGATTTTTAGATGAAAGGACATTCTACTTCAGTGTGTTGAGGGTATGCTTCTGTCCCTTAGGCTCCTCGCTTTGGATATTCTTCTTCCAAGTGCCCCTCTTCATCAAACTCATCATGGGGTTCAAATTAACTTCAATATCACATTTAAATGCCTCTAACTATAGATAAATTTCCAATTATTTCATATCCATCTCTGGTTGGACCTCTTACCTTAGTTATTCTTGATTTACTAGGAATGTTAACTCATAACCTCTCATTCCCTTCCCCAAGGTTCCTTTTCCCAGAAATAATTCCATGTAATAATTTTGAGATATACAAGGCACCAAGGTGTGATTTTGAAGATGCATCTCCCTCCTCCCTTGTACATCCTTCCAAGAAGAGAAAATAATATTTTGTACCTCCTTCATCCTAGATTCTGGTGGATGCACTAGGGTCTTCGGCCTTAGTTATTCTTCCATTTTTGAATGTATTTACTATGTTTCCCATCCCTTTGTGCTCCATTATAGTAGTTGAGGAATCATGTTCTCCTACATTCAGTACTCCCCCTCCTCCCATCATATGGCACACTGGGACTGAATCAAGGCATTTGTTCTCATCGAATGTCTGTTCTAGTGCATCTCCAGGGGTAGCAACCAAATCTACCTCATATACTTTTAAATGACTTCCCTGTTAATTTGTAACAAACATATTTTGGGTTCTTGAGGGAAAAATGATTTTTTATCTCATGAACTAAAGTATAATAATGTTATGATTATGGATATTCTCGAGCCAAAAAATACATCCTGGAAGATTGAAATGTTTTCTTGGAGACTAAAAATTTCAAACTTCTTGATGGATGCTCCGCAGAATCACCATATTTGGATCATCTAGAAATCAAATGTTTTTTTGTTCTTGTGGGGGATTAAGAAATATTTCTTTCAATAAAAGTTAACATGGGATTCTGTATTTTTTTGTTTTCTTTATTCTATTCCAAGTGTCATACTATTTCTAGAGAAGTATTGTGGTAGGACCTACTATAGTTCAACCCCAGAGGCTTGACATAGATTATGGGAGGGGATATCATTTATATTTCGAATCATAATGAGATGAGCGGATTGAGAATTTATTGAGAAAGGGGATACAAGACTTCTATTATTTTATTTTAGGTAAGTGGATGCTGGAATTGGGTTTTTCTAGAGTCAAATACACAAGATGGAATAACTATAAGGGGAATAACTGAACCTAGTTTAGGACTAACCAATTCCTAGGAAATATTTTTGGCATCTCTTCTTTCCTGATCACTGTGGCCATCCATCTTGTTTCTTGTATTTCTGATAATTTGTTTTACCCATCTTGACTTATACTCAAGAAATATCAATAGTGGACGATTTTTCTTCCACCATATTTGGACCTCTATGCCAGGATATCATTAGGTAATTTTTTTCATCATGGTTGAAACCATCCCAAGATGGCCTTTGGATAGGGCTTCATAACTAACATAAAATCCTGAAAGGTGATTTACAATCCAGGATTCATCAAAAATTGTATCACTTCATTGACATGGATATACTATGATGAGATATTGAGTTGATGGATGGATGTCATTAAGATGAATGGAACAATGATATTTTTCAATATTTGGATCAGAATAAGCATGTTTTAGAAGAGATGATTTGGGAGATTGAATTCTTTTCTCAAGAATAATTGAATATTAATTGGTTCAGATAAGGTGAAATTAATATGACTTATTTTCAATCAATCATCAAGGAAAAGTGATGGACTGTTCAACTGAATATCCTATTAGAGGATGGGTATTTCACCAATGATAGGGACACAATGGGATTTATGGACGAAGTGTTTATAAAAAATACTCCTACTAGAACAAATTCTCACATGCATGCAGGTTACTTTCTTGGACATGCAACTATTCATGATTTTATTCCCAAGGTGGTGTTGGTTGAGGATAACTTTGTCTTGGATGTTATCCCTTATGACTAGGATATCCATCATGTGATGTTCAGACATAATTCCTCCAGTGCACTATGTCCCAAAGGATTTCTGGGTTTTTTATAGGTTTCATATTAGGGTATGGTCAAAGAAAATTTCATGAAGGTGGTTTATGAAATTTTTCATAGTGGTAATATCTCTCAGGTAGCCTCTGTGGCATCTTTGGTTATTCTTCTAAAAATCAAAGTTATGTCTTCCTTCAAAAAATATAGACCAATTATCCTATGAAACCTTCCATATGATTTTTTTTCTTTTGTTATCCGTAGGACCCTCTCCATATATTTCCACAAATTGATATCTAGTGAGAAAAACGAATTTGTAATGTTTTGAATGATCCATGAGATATCTGTTTGGAATAATAAATGACCATCTATCTTAACCAGAAAATAATTGGATAAAATATCTCTATTAATATGGATATGAAAAATAAATATGACTGTATTGAGTTGTCCTTCATCATTAGAGTTATTACATGAATAATATTCTCTACTTGTTTCAGTAATATTTTTTTCAGGTTTTTCACCTCACCGTGGATGTTAGTCTCATTCATAGGGAAAGATACTATTTTTTTATATTTTTATAAGGATTAATAAAAACTGACTCATTATATAAAAATATCTTCATTATGATGCATGAAACTCTCAATATAGTGATCATAAAATTAATTATTGATTATAGTGTTATTCCATTTCAGTGCATATCTAATTTCCATGTCCTATCTCATCTTATGTTCACCGACGAAATTATTATTTTTATTTATTTTAGTGGGATCACTATCTGGGTTATCATGGAGGACATTGTAGATTATAAAAAGTGTAGTAGACATGTGGTGAATTGTGATAAGTGGAACATTTTCATCTCTGAATGATGTCAAGATATAATAAAAAGAACTATATAGTAGGGATTCAGTTTTAATAGGAGGGTATTTCAAATGGTGTAACTTGTTTACCCCATATCTATTGGTAAGATCCAGATGAATTACTTTGATAAGCTGGTGGATATTGTAGTCATTATGAGTCATAACTGTAAGAGACATTTATTATCCATATATTGGAGAATTACTATTAATAACTATGTATTAGCTTCTATCGGAATGCATATTTTTCTACTTCTAAAGTCCCTGTATTATACATTTTATGGCTAGAGAAAATATTGAACACATTCATAACAACTGGAAAAAGGGATATTTCCACAGTTTAAAACTGTGGAAATAAACTCGAAAACCATGGCCATAGGCTACGACCATGGTTATGGCCAACCTTGGCTGCTACTCCAAGGTAGTAGGTTTCAGCCTATTGCCACCATTTTAACCATGGAAATAGATACCTATTTCCACGATTTTGAAAACCATGGAAATATGCATCCAAATTTGTCACTGTGGCACTTGACCGATAGCCACAGTTTAAACCGTGGCTATAGCCTCAGAAAACCAAGGCAATATCCAAAATTATAAATCTCTCTAGTGGGTTTTGATCCCTGCACCTCCACCATGAAATCCAACACACTTACCACTACAATGCTCCATAAATCAAGTGTGCATATATATATATATATATTATGATATATATTAATAAAAAACTTGTGAATAGATGAAAAATTATGGCGATAGGGCTTCCTGCCAAATTTTTTCCTGGAATTTTTTGTTCCTACAGAAGCGCAGGAACCCTATAGCCACGGTTTTGAAAACTGTGGAAATATCAATGATCTACTACCAGGGTTTGGAAAACCATGGCTGTAGGCCACAAAACTGGGGCTATAGCCACCTATAGAGATGTTTTTAAAATCGTGGATATAGGTCCACGACAGTAGCTGTATTTTTTAGTTGTACATATATTATTCTCATGTGGAGTAAAAAAACAAGTGTTCAGTAAAAGAATTGATCGACCAGTTAAGGAGGGTGATATTGGTGTCAGGGGAATATCTTGGAAGATTCCCGAGTTGCATGGAAAACTAGAATGGGAAGTGTTGGAAGGAAGATCTCTTTGGGTTTGTTTCATTGGAAACAAGTATATGGTTATTCATGATATTTTTAAGGGAAGATCATCTAGAATATGATGCATGGCTCAACCACATAACATTGTGTTTGAAAATCAGTTTTGATGGATTTTTGGTTAGGGAGAGATTAGTTTTGGGTTTCATGACTAGTTGCTGTCAAGCTAGGATTTCAGGGATGTCCTACCATGAATCTACCATTTCCTAAATCTTATAATCAAATAGCATTCGTTCAGGACATTTTGGACAAGGGAAAAATAAATATGTTGGATCTCATTGATCATTATATGGATCTCAACACCTATAATTTTATGGGTTCAGCAATGGGTTCCTTCACAGTGAAAGAGTATCACAAGATTTTACATAGGATAGTCGAAGAAGTAATGTGAGGTGAAGTGTTGTGGTGACAATAGATTTCATTCAAGTTAAACTTCATGTTTTAGCATGTCCTAAATAATGATCTTTTTATAGACAATAATATTAAACATACAGAAATCTGTATGGGGTCTCAATGTAGTTGCAACAATTATCATTCGGAGGAAATAATTTATCATATGTTATTTGAGGGGTAGTGGGCTAGGTGGGTTTAGATTGCTCTTGGTTTCTTATTTTATGAGGAACTTTGTGTGTTATTATAGGAAATTTTCTCAAATTTTTGCTTTAGGGTGTGGGGAGTAATAGAATAGATTAAAGAATGCATGCCATCATCTTGGAAACAGAAATGTGGTGCTTATGGAAGGGCCAAAACAAAGCTCAGTTTGAGGGGAAGTCAACTTTAATGATAGTTATTGTTTCCAATACACGGTTTCTTTTGATTGACTTGGATCAGATGACCCATAAGTGGGATTCTTCTCCCTCGAGTTAAGCTATTTTGGGCACCAGTCATGCCACTGATGTGTCTCGGAGCCTTATATGGGCCAATTTATTATATGTAATCCACACAGTTGGGGTTGGAACTCAACACTAATGGTTCGTGCATCTCAGGTCTCATGTGGGGTGGTAGTTTGGTTCATGACACTAACTCCTCTTTCATAATTTCATTCACATTATTTTTGGGAATGATAACTCCCTATAGGATGAAGGTAGTTCTATTTTGGATGAAATTGAGTTGTATAGGAAGAGGAACATTAATTTTCCAGTGTCAGAAAAGGACTTTATTATAATCCAATAGTTTCTATAGTGTCTCAATCTTATTCAATATATTATCATGTATGAAATTAATTAAAATTAGAATCATATTAGTAGCATCCTGTATATTTCTTATATAAGGATCAATGGTAATAGATAAACAAACTGCCTTTTTGGATGGATATTCTTGATGATTTTTTTACATTCCTTACATGTTTGGCGTCAATCCCTCAATAGGGTGAGAGCATTGTTTTAGGTGATAGTCTTGGGTAAATTATTTTAGGCTCCCATATTCCTAATTTGTTATCTCTCCTCCTATGGTGATTTTATCTCTCTTTATAAAAATTAATGTTGATGATTATGCATGATTGAATTTAAATGAACATAATAAACCATATGATATTCTATAAAATAAAGCACTAACCCTTAAGAAAATGGTATCACATTTTATTTTGAAAAAAACTTATGTATGTCAATATCCAATTGGAATAAAATAACAACATTCAATTACCAAAAACAAAACCACATACTAAATAAAATCATAATGGAACATATTCATGAAGTTAACTCTATTTAAATTTTAAATGTACTATCAACCATTAAAAATAAAAAAAAATTAATTGAAATTATTTATTATAATTTTCTTATGTATTTAAATAATACTATAATTCATTTTCTTAATGTGTTCCTTGGCCATGTCAGTTAAGATAATAGATGTTTTGGACATATATAAATCAATGCACCGTGATTATTAGAGATTAGTTATTTCAAAATTGTTAAATATTCTCACCGGTTCTGTTCTTTTGCAAATATGACTCAATCTATGCCATCTATTTTTTTGATCTATAATTCAAGGGAAGTTAACATTTTAGTAAATAGAACTCATATGTTCCATTTCATACCTTGTGTGATCTTATTCTTCTTGATATCATCCTACTTCTATTTTTTTTCTTCCTGGTCTCTATTATTCACAACCATATTCTCTATATTGATGTCATACCAGATTAGATATGAAAATATGGGAAGAAAAGTTATCTTTAAAAGGATGATCAAAAGATGTTGACATGGGGATTTTTCTGGAGATGATCTATAAAACCAATATACTTGTAACATTTTAGGAGATATCATATAAGATGGTATAATGGATACCATATTGTAAAATATTCATCAATAAAAATGTTTTTTATTATTTTGGGGTATTTAATTTCTTAAAATATATGGATATTTTAATGCTACATCCTTGGTCAATCATATTGTGTGACAAAGTCATATCATAATGCATTGAATATTATTTTGAAAAGCATTTATTATCTTGTGATTCATCATCTTGACTAATGTCAAAACATTTTTATCTATCTTCTATATAAAATATATCTTTGATCAAGAATTTAATATGATAAAATGTTATAGAGAAATGAGTGAACATAAAAATTATATACGTGAGCAAGGATTAAAAAGATTTATAACCAGTGGAATTTACTCTTACATTTAATAACATATGAGTAAAAATTACAAAGGCCCATAGAACATCTATAAAGACATTATAAGAAGTCCAAGCCATTTTGATGTCTATGTTCATTCATGTGATCCTTAACCAAGATTTTGTAAAACCTCCCTGAAGCTCTCTCTTCCACCATCCTTCAAAACCAGAGATACTAGAATACAATGATTATAAGGAGGGTCATACTTGTGCATCAATTGATTCAAAACTATTAGTAGATACACCATGGATGGATGATGTCATTGGTCACCTCTTTGGTGTCTTTATTAAATAACCATGAATAAAGGTTATTGTTTTGGATAACATCGGTATATGGTATGCATTTTCATGACCCCCAAACCCCTCCATTAATACCCTATTAGGTAGGTAGTGAAAATAAGAATATCTTCTAAATAATTCCTCTTGTATTCTAATGGTCGGTGACTAGAACCGAGGGTATAAAACACACACATATGAGAGAGATTGCGCTCATTATTTTAAGTAAATTATAAGAACCCAATAATGAAATATATTATATGAAATAAACTAATCCCAATTTAATAATTTATATAAAAATTAAAAAACCATGAAATATATACCATAGTAACTCCTACAATAGTTATCCTGAGTATCTGCACTTCACTAAAAACCCCCACAAGCTAGTAAAACTCTGGTCGATTACCAAATCCCTCCTACAAACCTATATATATATATATATATATTTGATCATATAGTTATACTTAGTAAGATCCTCCTAGAAACCTCTCATGAAAATTTAGAAGAAGTATACTAAAACCTCAGTGAATTATTAGTGGAAATCAACTCATCATTGAAGTATGGGAATTTATAATCTTATCCTTATAAAGAATAACTCATCAGATACTACATAGTAGTGAATGATATAATAAAATAAGAAAATTTAAAAAATATCATGACCCAATTCAAATTTCCAAGAAAACCAATCACTTTAAACCACCAATGACTTATGACATGGTGCTCTCATTCCATATACAAGTAATAGTGCACATATATTAAAAAATATCATGGTCATATTATAATTTCACACTACACAATAATGAAATTGTATTCCATCCACATAATCATCACATACCCATGATCACATATAAAAATGGACATCCATCGCATACCATATGAGAACATAAAAAAAATTAATCCATCGTAGGCCATGTGAAAGTAAAAATATAGTAACTCTAAGTCATTAAAACTTGATATAAGTATATTTTATAACATTAGGCAACCACATACTAAATATACATATATGTAAAAATTTAAATCTTTTAGAACATGTATGAGAACATATCATGTAACTATAGACCACCACAACATTGATACACGTATATATAATCAACTTATATAAGAGAGTTTGGGGTATGGAATGCAGTTAGTCATCTAAATCCTTGATAACCTAGATGTTTGGAGAACACCCAGAACCCACAGATAAATATGGGAATTTTTTTCCCAAACCTACTCAGATGTTGGAACATAAGAAATTAAAAAAATATTGATTATAATATCACATGACCATTCAAATGGAAACTATTCTGCCAAATAAATTAACTATTCCTAACATCCCTCATTATAACCAATATTTCATTACTATGGATTATAAAATAAGTTTTCCAATAACTAAAAATAAACATGAAATACCATAATTTATAATTTATAACTAATCATTTATTGATCATTTATTAACACTACAACACTAATTCTTGTTACAATTTACATTATCCATCAAATCCAATGTGATTTTATATTCCAAATATCAATTATATATTTCCATATAATCACTTAAATAATTATATATTAAGTTTATTACCATTAAATATATCATCACCACCATTAATACATCTCCCATTAGATCATTTTCAATTCATTAATAGCGTACAATACTGGTTATTTTTTGAATCATCCTAAACTATTTCATGGATAAGATACAAAACATAATGAAATTAGAAATATTTAACAATATCGAAATAAGAAGAGTAGGTAAAAAATAGAAAAAATACCCATTATGGGAGGCTCCCAATTCTACCTATCCATTTCGACATTATCCCAAAAACATTTATAAATCATATAAAATTTCTCAACATTAATTACATCAATTCACCTCCTCCACAGCATCCACAAAACTCAAACATTTCTCTGAAACCAATTAGTATTTGGTTTCCAATTTAAATGTATAAAAGAAGTGAAATTATAAATAAAAGTAAATCCTAAATCAATAAGTAACAAATATCATGAAGAAATTATTATTGCAACATCCATATCATTCATGCTTATTGAAGTACCAAAAGGTGTTTAGTTTTTTTTCAATTACACTTGTAAATGTAATAAATAAAATGATAAGTGGGGTGATGTATTATTTATACATGGCAAAAGGAAAATTCATGATGACCATGAGTTTAATTAAGGGTTATTTATGTGCTATGATGATGGATACATGGTAATAGTGATTGAAAAGGTTTCTTATTGGAATACTAGGTTGGATTGATTTTAAGAATCCTGGTATTTTAGTCCATTGAAGGATCTAGTATTCATGATCATGAAAAGTACAAAATATGTTGAGTGACTTATCCATCAAATTAGAATATTGAGCTAGATATTACACTTATACTACATAGCTTGTATAATAATGGATATTAACATTAAAATAGGTTCAAATTTTAGAGATAAAAGTTAGTAGAAAAGATGACTTAAGTTCATATACTATTTATAATCCATCCCTATGAGCATATTCATAAAGGTTGCTAAACAACATGAAGAAATACATAGGTATGAATGATGAACTATTTTTAAAGTTGGAACGATAGTTTGTGATTTTGAAGAACTCAAAAAGGAGTGTTTTATTTATTATAGAGTTATTTGGAAACATCTTCCAGTATTTGATAAAGTTTATTAAAAACATTTATGATTTATTAAGTGTTAATAAGTGGTATAGAATGGTTCTATATTTAATGGAGGATCCTTGGTTTTATATTTATCAATTTAATAGAACATGTTGAAGTCTAGATTCTACTTATGTAAAATCTAGCCACATAGGAGACTCTACATATCCAAATCCACCATGTATGGAAATATTTACGTACATGAAGATCAGTGTATGTGAATTAAATAAAATAATCATATAACATACATATGCATTTTACATAGCCAAACTCTACTATGTATTATAATTCATTAATTACACACCCAAATGAATCTCCACGTAATCGAATGTAAAAACACGTTTTAATTTGGTGTAACCAACCCATGTATTGTAATTTAGACAACATATGTGAATAACCCAATATACAATATATTCATGTACATGAATCCTACAAAGGGATTCACAAAATGAAAAATTTTATATATATAGGATGAAGAATATTAATTTTCAAGAATTTTTTTATCATGAAATCCAAATCTAATGATGCTTAAGATGTGTAATCAATATTGATACATCATGAAGATTATTTAATATATGATCTAATTATATTTTGGAAGGATAAATGGATAACCATTATATATTGTTATTAATGAAAAATGGCTTTATTTTGTTTCTATGAATATTTTAGATGAATATAAATTAAATACATTTGATCATAGAATTTTAATACCATCATGATTAGAGGCTGTTTGAGGGAGAATGATAAAGTTTCATCTTATACCTACACGTATATATTCAACTATATAAATACTACATTTTACAATACCTCTCAAGAAAAAATAAAATTATTTCCACATTATATATGATTGATATATGTTTTATAAAATCGTGGACAATGCAAGCTATTGATTTTTGAGTGGAGATTTTTCGAGTAAAAGGAGTTGAAGTTAGATGTGATTTTATTTGAAGATTTTTTTTCATGTTTTAAAAAATAATGAAAATTTAAAGGTGGGTATTCTAGAAAAACTCATTGAGTAAAAAATGTAGAATATATGGATATATAGGAACTCGAATTGGGAATTATATAATAGTAATTTTGTGATGGAATATTTTTTCCCTTCAACATACTATTTTTGGTATTTAGAAAATAAATAAAGTATTTAATGATCGATTTATGCAGGAGATTGGATGTGAATATTGAGGGGGAAGAGATAAGAAATAAAGAAAGAATCACTACTTCTATGAATTTTTCACAATGGAGAATTTGATTGCTTTTTCAAATCTATAAAACATATTAAGAATATCCCACTCTTATTATTTGATACATGTTATAATAAATAAGGATAAGAAGACTTCATCCATAATTATGAGATTGTTTTGAGATATTTATATTATTATTAAAACAAAATTATGTGACATTCGTGTTTTTAGATTTTTTAGAAGAAGAAAAGAGCCATGAATACTAATTGTTCACATTTAAAATATTTAGTTCAATGATATATGAATATGATAAGTTTTTTGGTGTGAAGTTCATACGATCTATTCATGTGAGATGTCGATGTAAGAAGATTTATTAGATGTTATGTAAAGTTGATTTGTTTACAATAACTAATTTACTATGTATTATTGAAATATTTTTTCTTTTGAATAAGTAATTTTTTAGATGAATAAGAATATCTATTATAATGTTGTTAAATCATACTATGTGGAATTGGATATCAAATTACATGAAGGATCTACAATGAAATGATTTCATAGATATGTTGTGAATCCATAAAACCTATGTGCCTCTTGGTGTACTAGGATATCACTGTGTAAATTAGTTAATATAGTGTAAAACTATTTTAGAATTGTAGGGAGACACTTGAAATATGAGTTATATTAGAGGAAAAAAAGTTTATATTGAGACTCTATTTGAGAGAATATCATTGTTACTATGATCTGGTTATATTGGGTGAAGTTACCTCAACTTCTAATTAAATGAAATTGATTACAGTAGAGATACATTTATTGGGGTTCATTAGAAAACAAGTCATAGAATAATTATTAGTACTAAACCATGTAGAATTAATGTTTTATTATTCCTTTATTTATTGGATTATTAGAGAGATTCTATGTTTCACCAGATAGAATCTATAGAGACAAAATAATTCCATGATATTTAATTACAAAGAAAAGAATTCATAAAAGATTTACATGACAGCTTATTACACCCTTTCCTATTAGTGGTACATCAGTACTCTAGGAACCTCATGTGGTATCATAGTAAACCTAGTTTCCCTTTGAAAATATTTTAATAAATTTAAAATTTCATATAATTGATATCGAATAGCCTCAAAGTATAATAAATATTTCACCCATGTTTAATTAGAAATTCTACCCTTTTCTAAGAAACAGAAAAATAGTATGAAGAAATAGGAAAGGAAGATGATAAGAATCTCAATGAAAAAGAGGGGATATTATTAGATTAAGGTTATCAAAATGGAAGATATTTAATTGTTAAATACATTGAATTTTATTCCTCTAATAATGTTTTTTCACGCTATTAAGAATGTGAAGAGATCAATACGATAAAATAATTTTACTCTAAACACAAATTTGTTTGAATATTTATCATGATGGAATTTTTTCATATATACTATGTTTCATCAGGGAACTATTTTATGGAAAATAAAAACAAGAGAAATCTTTTATTTTATAGATTGTGCATTGAAAAAACACATTAAAAGTTGAATCACCTTCTCAATAATGATAAATAATAAGAATGAAACAACCTTATTTTTCAATGATATCATGTCTCTTATGGGTGAAAAATTGAGAAAATAGTTGTTGATATTGATAGTTACAACCCTATTGTTACATAAGTACTCCATTCTTATGTGAATATATAAAAAGTAACTATAGATTTCAATAATTCCCAACTTTATTGAAAATAAAAAAAGTCAATGAGATTTATGGTTTATTGAAAGGTGTTACCAAAATTATTATGGAATGTGATTAGAAGTTTAAGAGTGAATAAGAATTTATATTGAAATAATTGGAATATAAAAATATCATCCACAAACCGAAGTTTCTAAAAATATAATTAATGTAGAAACAACTGGAATAAAAGAAAATCATGACCCCCAATCGAAATGAGATAAAATTTGTAGCCACATGATCCTATAAAAAGATTTCCCCCCCAAATGAAAGCATTTCATTTTTAAAAGTTCTTAAGATCATGTGGAAGAAAATCCACCTTTATCACATAGATAAAGGTAAACAATAGTGTATATAAAGCGGTGTACTAAAATTTTAATTTCACTATGCATTGGAAAAATGAAAAATTCATAAAAAACATAGTAGATAACAAATTTACTTGGAAATACAGTAACATGTCAATGAAGGAAGTGGGTATGCACTAAAGTAAATTTTCCCCAAATTAATACCAAATTATTATGGGTACATCATAAAAATAGAAATAATTTAAGTATTTACAACCATCACATTATGTGAAAATAAAAAGAATAACAAGACGTTTTTTGTACTGTTGGAGTTTTGGACACAGAACCCTTGATTGTTGGCATAAAAGGATAGTATGTAAAATGTTCACGATACCTAAAAATAGGGGTAAGAAAATAAATAAAAGAAACAAAAAGTTATAGTGAACAATAAAACATATATTAAGAATAATATTTCCTCTAAGAATAGATTTTTCTATTTTCGAAAATGTGTGGTATTTGTTTAATATTAGTGGTCATTTTTATTATAAATGCTGGTATATTACTTAAAGATGTTATCATATTGAAATTGAATATAAATAACCCCAATAGGATGTACAATTAGTGAAAGAGTTTAATTTAATAAAGGATAAATCTAATTTGGGAAAAAATATAACTCCCAAGAAGTCAAAAAATGTAGAGGAGGAAGTTTAATCCTTCTAGAAAAAAATAAGGAAAAATATAAAACTTCTAAAAATAAGGCTAACATGGATGTCACACAAAACATAAGAATATGATTATATTATGGTATTAGTGTTCACACTATGGATTATTTTGAAACTCCATGGAATCTAAAACTTAAAATATAAAGGATGGTAAAAAACAATTAAGTTAATCAGATAGATACTCAAAAATATCTTCATGGTAGAGAAAATCAGTGATGATGGGATTGAGAGGCTACAAAAAATGGGTAAAGAGAAAGATAATTAATGTGTTTGTATAAGGAAAAAAATGTAAGGATAGGTACCCAAAAATTGCATCACTTGGATACCATGTTAAAATAACCCCAACAATGATAAAGGAAAAACATTAGTGAGATAAAATTTTAAACCTAATACTAAAAACAAGGCATCTAAACCCAAGAAATAAATATATCATCTACATAAATATTTTCTAGACATATTTCCAAATATATTCGAATTATATTGAGATATATAATAATATGAAAGGAAAAAAATTATTTATTTTCTAATTTTTAGAATAAAATTCCATCTATGTTATACAAAAAAAATTTAAAAGAAGATATTGCTACCCAAAATTGTTATGACCTTTAAATATAAGCATAAAATCATGGAGAATTGTAGAGAATAATATCAAGAACTATATAATCTAACTGATCCCTCCTTATCAAGAAAGGGAGTTATTGATAAATCTACCACGTTCCTCAATCAATTAGAATGTTCATTAATTTGGGGGATTGATGTGATGTTTATTGAAAGTATCACTTGAGTTAGAGCTACTGAAATAATCCAATCATCCATATATATTTTCATTTTGGCTAAATATATTATTCTAAAGAACATTAAATAAAATTTATGTTTTATTTATGATTCTAAATATCGTAACATTTTTGATATTTTTATTGGTTGTTTTATCATGAGGTGATTATTTGATGAAATGGGGAGAAAAAACACTTTCACTTGAAACTTTTTAAAATTTTTATCAATTGAAGTGTATGTTCTGGAATGATTCGTAAAATCTATTTAAAAACCCCATATAAATGATATTTTTAGTTATTTGATAATTAGTAGTTATATAAAGCCTTATTTTATACATTTTTCTCTATCGTTTTCTACAAAGTTATATCCCTCATATAATTGGATTTTCTTTCTTATTGGAAATTAATTTGAAAAATGTGATAGGAAGATTAATTCAAATGATGCTATAGTGATATTAATTTTTTATTACCATATTCAATTGGTCAGCTATTAAACAATATAAATTTCTTATCTTATTTAATTTTTGTAGTTTATTGGATCTACCAAAGGGTGGGAGAAATCATATGGGGAGAAGATGTGTTTTTCAAATCCTCTAAGTTAGAAAACATAAAATGTATAGTATTTTAGAGAGGATGCTTCCCTTAAACATAACCTGGTACCAATATCAAGTGGCATCAAATATCAAGTGGTATCACTCTCATGTGGGGAGAAGAAATAAAAAGAATGATCTGACCCCTTGTTTCCAATTAGTGGGATAATAATTTTTTCCCCTTTGAATTAATTTTTATTTTTGGTGAGAAAGTTAAATTGAGTTATGAAGTTTTTATTTGGAATTGAAAATAAGGGTAGATTTATGTACCCAAATGAGTGTGGTTGTATTTGTTTTCAATTAATCCTTTTAGTTAATAAAATTACAAGAAAATTTGGGTGGTGGATTCAGTATCAACCAACCGAAGAATTAAATTTTTTATAAATGAATTTAGATAATTATTTTTTCGGTATCACAATGATGGATACAATATAAAGGTGATGGAAGAGGTGGATTATTAGAATCCCAAGGTCTGTTGATTCTTAGAAGATATATATATTATTCAACTAAAGGATATATTCTTTGTTATTATGAAAGGTACTAAATTGGATTTGTGTTGCTTATATCAAGTTGTAATATCGTGATGGATGATTTGATTTTTCTAGATGGCATGGATTTTTGTGAATAATAAGTGTAAAATAGGTTCAATGTATATAGATAAAAGTTAGATAAATGGTTTATTGAAGTTATATTGTAACATCCCAAGTAAGTAATGAATAATAGATATTTTTATCTATGTCTATTAATGATTAAGATATTGTTTTAGAGGCTTAAAATGAAAATAAATACAATCTTAAGCATAGAATACACTAATATTTTTTAAAAGATTGTTTTACTACCTTTTGATGGAAAACCATATTTAAATCTATCTTTTGACATTTTTATAAGCTATGATTGTCAAAATAAACTTATTCTTTATTATTGGGACATAAAAATTTACTTTGTGTTAATTTATGGTAATTTTCTGACAATGTTCATTTTTTAATGAATAGTGAAAAATACTGCATTTTACATCAAAACTGCTTTTTAATAAAATTTATTTATATTATTAGATTATATTTTGAATTTTTTTTAAATTTAAATTAGAATATATTTTTACCATTAAATCCAATAGCGGTCGTTGGAATTAATTTCACTTTGAAATCGGACTTAAACTAGTGTCAATCTTTTGATACTTATTGTTTCATAAAAACACGCTATTTGCTCTGACAGCGGGAATTAATTATTAAATTAATTATTTAAACCTATATGTTGTGAATTTTGTAAAATTGACCTCATTTTTGAATTCGGAATATCAAATATAGCTTAGGGTGAAGTTTTGGTTTTTTTCTGAAAAACTTCAATTTTTGATGAATAGTGAAACCACTAAGTGGTAGTTAAAGAAACTGATTTTTCGTTTAAATGAAACTTGTTCACTTCTGTGATTTGATTTTCAAAAATCCGACTTACATGGTTGTCATTAAGAAGTAAAATGTGGTTCAATGAGATTAAAATAATTTTTTGGTGAATAGTAACTTTTAAGTTCTTAATCGCGATTAGTGGTAATTAGTGTAGTTTAAGGTAAAAATAATGTTTTAATAATATGAGATGAGCTTGACACATGTCCTACCCTCATTTTATGTGTCATGGCAGACCAAGACAATCCATGGGTCAACTTGGGGACCCCATGGAGCCACTTTGGTTGGGAAATGACATAAATAACTTTTTATTTAATGTTAAAGGAAAAAATGACACAAACATAAGATGTTTTACTAAAACAATTTTTACATGGGGTTATACAAGTCATATTTTTGATTATAAATAGTCATTGGAAACATAAAAATATTTTCTACATCATAGTAGTTTTTTTATAATTTTTAGACTTTAAATAAATTAAATTACTTATGACATCATGATGATGCAGCGATGACCTCATTATTTAACAATTTAAATAAAATGGAAAGATAATGTAATATCTAAGACCTAAACATGTCCAAAACCTATTTGATGAGTGGATTTCTAACCCTTATAACATTATCCTAGAATTATATCAATGTGGGACCACTTAAATCCGAATACCATTTTAAAATAAAGTGACTTTTCTTTACATTACAAGAGTGCCCCTCCTCTCCTCTTATAAAAGGCCCCCACCTCTACCTTTTTATCCACACACCCAAAGCCTTTGCCTCGGCCAACCCATGCCCATTTTGTCTCTCCACATCCCTCTCTTACTCCTTGAAGCCTCACTTTGGGCAGAAGTCTTCCCAAGGATGCCTTTGAGCTCAAACCAAAGGGAGTTACCCGATTTTAAGGAAATGTCTTCACTTGAGTCATTTTGTTTTATTTTGCTTCTCCAACCCCAAAACTATTTTTATTCATTACTTTTGTAACAACTACAGTATCTTCAATATACTAGGATGTTTTTATAAGAAGGATTCTAGTTACACTTACACACACCTGCATCTAATGGTTAAAGGACATACTGTTTCCGTGGATGGTGAATTTATGCCTCCCGAAACGATGATTGTTCAACATTATTTTAACACCTTAAAAGGTGGCCATTAAGATTTCACTATATTTATATATGATATATAATATGTTTATGTTTTCTTTAAGCTTTTGTATTTTTCATTTTTGGCATACCTTTATGGTTTCCATTATGGGTAAACACGATATCTTCATTTAAGGAAGTGCGGACTACCGCCCCCTCAAAGTGATTTGATTCATTAAATACCATATGTGGGACGTATAAAGGATGGAACTTTGATATTATATATGATATTATACTGGAATTATAATATACCTTTATGTCATTATGATTCCATTCTATAAAATACGAAATAGAAATGAAAGTAGCGTTCATGCGTACGTACGGCTTACCGTCTCCATGAACGGTGCATTTCATTTTTACCTATAAATGATTATGTAATATTATAAATGCATGTATATACTGGATATAGATGATATATACATAATTTTTATAATTCTGGATATAATGGATACATGAAAAACTTGTAATTATAAAGGGTTTATTTTTGACTAAAGTACCAATGATCGTTAAAACGACCGTTCTTAACATAAATAATTATATAGTGTTCATGACATCGAAATAAGTGATATAAAAGTAATAATGAACTTGAAAAAGGTTCTTAAGCAAGTATAAATTAACTCAAGTTTATTATTCAGGACATTAAAGAACGATTGAGTCAAGTCGGACCCGAGGTATGGGACTTCGTCTCAATCTCCTTTCATTGAGGCATATTTTGTTTTATACACAACCTTTTTTACGGTGTATAAACCCCTTTGACTTTTACGTTTATTCAAAAGGAATATTTTTTATACGAAGCGTTTACTAAACGACAAAAGGGAATGTTTTTGTCGTACGTATGCGGGGACAACGACTTCTCCGCTGTCGTGACAATTGTTTGAGTTTCGGCTTCCTCTACAAGCCATACTTTTTTTAAAAATAAAAATAAATACCATGTTTTACTTTTCTTTTATTTTGGTATTGAAAATGGTTTTCATAATGTTTTTATATCAATGTTTTGTATTGATATCTTGTGATTGAATATGGAAATGTTATGTTTCCTTTATGCATGTTTTATGTGATACGATTATGTTGAGGTTCTTGGGAATTATTATGAAGATGGGTGGTTCCGTGATAAACTAAGGGCGGGTGAGCCCGATATAGCTCTCCAATGCATTGGGTAACGTGAAGGAGTGAAACGTTAAGGTTTCTCTGAAGAGATTTAGGGAATATACCGTGATGGGTATTCCAAACATAACCAAGAGGGTTACTCCCTATGTAAGAATGTTATGAATGCCTCAAGTTACCTTTATGTCGTATGATTTCTATGATTTACTCATGATTTGATGAGGTATGTTAAAGTGCTTATGTTTTATGGGTAAAGTATGATTTCAGTCTTATGTATATATGTACCCATGTTTCCTTTCCATATTTTTATATCCCTTATTGAGCTTTTTATGCTCATCCCAAGTTTTTTGAAATGTTTTTCACAGGTCAAGGGAAAGGTACATGATATGATGATAGTGTCAAGGAAGTGTCAAGAAAGAATCCATGTTTTATTTTAAATATGTTTCCATTGATGGGAAAGAAGAATACTATCTTTATGTAACCACTTTGTTTATATGTGGAATGTAATGCAAGTTTTATGATCTAATTCTCTAAAACTCTAATCCCAAAAAGATCCTCAATGTGTAATCTTGTAATAACTCAAGATTAAGTAAGGTTTAAGGCTGGGGCCTTATAGTTGGTATCAAAGGCTGGTTTAGATAACTTTAGGAGTTAGAATTCTATTAAATGATTATCCAAAAATATATTTTTTTATGGTCAATTTGAAATGATATAGCATTTGAATATTACCATGTTGCTTCATCTAGAACATGTTTTTTCAGAATCATTTTCCGCAGAGGAAACAGGGAAGCAGTGCTAGGAAGGCATACAGAAGGAAATAACCTTCCAAATCAGCATCCTGAGATGGTCGGAATTGGAACTGAACAATTTGTTGCAGTAATGGCGCAGTTGACTCAAGCGATAAATGGTGGCGGTATCCATGCACGAGATCAACCAGATCAACCATAGAGGAACATGTCAGTGGTGGAACATTTCATGAGGCAACATCCCCCAACATTTAGAGGATCATCTGACCCTGTGCTAGCTGAAGGGTGGATTAAAGCACTGGAGAAGATTTTTGATGTCATGAGGTGTTCAGACAATCAAAAGGTTAGTCTTTCTATATACCATTTGGAGGGTGAGGCAGATCAGTGGTGGTCTATGGTTAGAAATATCTGGGACGCTGATGAGATTGATGCTCTTGACTGGGATGAATTCAAAGGTATGTTTCTTGAGAAGTATTTTCCTAAGTTTGTTCGACTTAGGATGGAAAAACAATTCTTGGAATTGAGGCAAGAGGAAGACTCAGTGGCTACCTATGAAGACAGGTTCACTCGATTGGCAAGGTATGCTCCAAATTTTATCCGAGACCTTGATAGTAAAATCAATCGTTTTTACCCAGGATTAAAGCCAAAATATCGAAGGGCATTAGATTCTAGTGAGTTTAAAAGTTATGAAAAGCTTGTTTGATGTGATTAGATGGTGGAAATGGAGTTTTCCGAAGATCAAGTGTTCTATAACAACCAACAGAATAAGAGACCGAGGTGGCAGGAGACAGGTAAGAATTCTTCAAAAAAGTCTGATGGTAAGAAAACTAAGTTTCCAGTTTGTGATAAATGTGGAAAAAGGCATGCTGGGGAATGTCTTCTGAATTCTAGAAAGTGCTACCGATGTGTTAAGATGGGACATAAGGCTCGTGATTTCACTGAAAAGGATCAAGGTGAAGGTAAGACCAAATTTGATTTACAGTCAGTGAAATGTTATAAGTGCAATGAGATGGGTCACTATGCAAATGAGTGTCCGACAAAGATCTTGAGTGATGGGAAGGAGTTAGACTACAATAAAAAATGGGTGGTGAAATCCTTTGCAACTACTTCAGCAGATGTCGGGCCATCAAATGAAGTTGTATCAGGTACTTTGTTTGTTTTTTCAGATTATGCCAGTGTGTTGTTTGATTCAGGGTCTACACATTCTTTCATCTCTGAAAACTTTTCTAGTAAAATGGGAATACCATCTCAAGAAATGACTCCTGAACTATTGGTAAAAACACCTGGGGGAAATGTTGAGGAAAAAATAATTTATACGAATATTCCTATCCTTATCTGTGGAAAGAACCTACTTGCAAACCTTATTGTTCTACCTCTGGTAGAGTTTGATGTTATCCTGGGTATGAATTGGCTCTCTATTTACCATGCTAAGATTTACTGTAGAGCTAAAGAAGTTTGTTTTCAGAAATACTTTCAGTTTGTGTACAAGAATGAACCCTTACTATTGATAACTTATCAAGAGGCCAAGAAACTTGTAAAAGATGGAAATGAATGTTACCTTGCACACATCGTTGAAAATAAAGGAACTGTTCAGATTAATGATGTGCCAGTGGTAAATGAGTATCCTGATGTTTTACCTGATGAGTTGTCTGGAATAGTACCAGATCAGGAAGTTGAGTTTACTGTTGACTTAGTTCCTGATGCTAATCCAATTTCAAAACCCCCTTATCAAATGGCTCAAATTGAACTTTTAGAGTTGAAGGAGCAATTTCAAGATTTATTAGAGAAAGGTTTCATTCGACAAGAATGTCACCATGGGGTGATCCTGTTTTATTTGTTAAAAAGAAAGATGGTTCAATGAGACTTTTCATCGATTATAGAGCCTTGAATAACATCACTGTTAAGAAAAAATATCCTTTTCCTCATATCGATGATTTGTTTGATCAGCTCTAGGGAGCTTAGAATTTTTCAAATATTGACTTGAGATCGGGGTACCATCAGCTGAAGGTAAAGGAAGCAGATGTTCCGAAGACTGCGTTCCATACAAGATATGTCCATTATGAATTTGTAGTAATGCCTTTTGGGCTAACCAATGCACCTGATATATTCATGGACTTAATGAATAGAATTTTCCATGAGTTCTTGGATAAGTTTGTGGTGGTTTTCATTGATGATATTTTGGTGTTTTCTAAAAGTAAAGAAGAGCGTGAAAGAAATTTAAGGGTTATCTTGCAAACCTTAAAAGAAAAGAAACTATATGGAAAATTCAGAAAGTGTGATTTTTGGTTGCAACAAATTTCTTTCCTTGGTCACATTGTTTCTAAAGATGGGATAACTGTTGATCCTACAAAAACAAAAAGTTGTGGAAGACTGGCCAAGACCCACAAATGTAACTGAGATTCGTAGCTTCCTTGGTTTGGAAGGATACTACCGAAGGTTTGTTATAAATTTTTCACGGTTATCTAGTCCAACAACTAAGCTAACTCGGAAGGGTGTTAAGTTTATATGGACAAAAGAATGTGATGATTGTTTTTAGGAATTGAAAAGAAGATTGGTGAATGCTCCAGTTTTGGTACTACCTTCCACGAATGGAGGGTTTGTTATATACTGTGATGCTTCATTGAAAGGACTTGGTTGCGTCCTAATGAAGAATGATCAGGTAATAGATTATGCTTTACGACAGTTGAAAACTCATGAGGTAAATTACCCTACACACGATTTGGAATTAGCTGTTGTTGTCTTCGCTTTAAAATTTTGGAGGCATCATTTGTATGGAGTAAATTGTGAAATATATACCGATCACAAAAGTTTAAAGTATATATTCACTCAGAAAGAGTTGAACATGAGACAAAGGACATGGCTAGAATTAATCAAGGATTATGATTGTACAATTCATTACCATCCAAGAAAATCAAATAATGTGGTTGATGCTTTGATTCGAAAAAGTAATGCTTCATTAGCAATGTTACGTTTGGAATGTGATCCTTTGGTTAAGGATTTGATGAACTTTGGCATAGAAGTTGTTGGTGTAGGAAGTTCTTCTGTTTTGTTTTAGGTATCAGTGAGATCATCTCTATCAGATAGAATCAAGAAAGCACAGAAGCAAGACAGTGAGATGCAGAAAAAGGTAGAGTTGGTTCAGAAGGGTAAGTTTCCTGAATTCAACATTGATAATGATTGTGTTTTGAGATTTGGGAAGAGATTGTGTGTGCCTTGTGATTCACAGTTGAAGATAGAGTTGTTATGTAAAGCTCATAGTTCTTCATTTTCAGTTCATCCTGGCAGTACTAAGATGTATAGAGATTTGTGGGAGTATTACTGGTGGGATGGAATGAAAAGAGATATTGCTGATTTTACTGTGAAGTGTTAGACTTGTCAACATGTTCAAGTAGAGCGGCAGTTACCTAAAGGGATGCTTCAGCCTTTACCAGTGCCAGAGTGGAAATGGGAGAATATATCCATGGACTTTGTTGTGGGATTACTGAAGACATCTCAAGGTAATAATGAAATCTCTGTTATTATTGATCGCTTGACTAAATTTTCTCATTTCCTTGCTATACGAGATACTTTTTCCCCTAGATCAACTTTCCCGTTTGTATCTTAAAGAGATAGTCATGTTACATGGAGTTCCTCTCTCCATTGTATCTGATCATGATCCTAGGTTCACTTCTAACTTTTGGAAAGGCCTTCAGAAGTCGTTGGGTACTGAATTAAATTTTAGTAATGCATTTCATCCTCAATCAGATGGGCAGTCAGAACGAACAATTCAGACCTTGGAGGATATTCTACGAGCTTGTTCGATGGATTATCATAGAAGTTGGGACCAACATATTTCTTTGTTTGAATTTTCATATAATAACAGTTTTCATTCCAATATACAGATGGCACCATTTCAGGCATTATATGGGAAGCGGTGTCGAACTCCAGCTTTTTGGGATGAAGTGGGTGAAAGAAAGCTGATGGGACTAGAATTGGTAGAAGAGATGGCAGAAAAAGTTCAGCTGATTTAGAAACACATGAGAACAGCTCAGAGTAGGCAGAAGAGTTATGCAGACGACAGGAGGAAGGATCTAACTTTTGAGGTAGGTGATCATGTTTTTCTCAAAGTCCCACCATGGAAAAGTGTGATAAGATTTGGTAAGAAAGGAAAGCTGAGTCCAAGGTTCATAGGACCATATGAAATTGTGGAGAGAGTTGAATCAGTTTCATACCGGGTGGCTTTACCTCCGATTTTATCTCAGGTACACAATGTTTTTCATGTTTCGATGTTGAGAAAGTACATGCTAGATCCATCTCATGATTTGAGTCCAGAGGTAGTTCAGGTGGAAGAGAACCTATCTTATGAGGAACAACCGGTCCAGATTCTTGACCACAGGGAGCAAGTGTTACGGAATAATGTGATTAATCAGGTAAAGGTTTTGTGGAAAAAACCACATGATGGAAGAGGCAACATGGGAATCTGAAAATGCAATGAGGGATAAGTACCCCCATTTATTCGATAAGTAAATAAATTGCGGGGACACAATTTTCTAAAGGGGGGAAGGATGTAACATCCCAAGTAAGTAATAAATAATAGATATTTTTATCTATGTCTATTAATTATTAAGATAGTGTTTTAGAGGCTTAAAATGAAAATAAATACAATCTTAAGCATGGAATACACTAATATTTTTTAAAAGATTGTTTTACTGCCTTTTGATGGCAAATCATTTTTAAATCTATCTTTTGACAATTTTATAATCTATGTTTGTGAAAATAAACTTATTCTTTATGATTGGGACATCAAAATTTACTTTGTGTGAATTTTTGGTATTTTTCTGACAATGTTCATTTTTTTAATGAATAGTGAAAAATACTGCATTTTACATCAAAACTTCTTTTTAATCTAATTTATTTATATGATTATATTAACTTTTGAATTTATTTTAAAGTTAAATTAGAATATATTTTTACCATTAAATCCAATAGTGGTCGTGGGAATTAATTTCACTTTGAAATCGGACTTAAACTAGTGTCAATCTTTTGATACTTATTGTTTCATAAAAACACGCTATTTGCTCTGACAGCGGGAATTAATTATTAAATTAATTAATGAAACTTATATGTTGTGAATTTTTTAAAATGGAATTCATTTTGGAATTCGGAATATCAAATATATCTTAGGGTGAAGTTTTGGTTTTTTTCTGAAAAACTTCAATTTTTTATGAATAGTGAAACCACTAAGTGGTAGTTAAAGAAACTGATTTTTCGTTTAAATGAAACTTTGTCACTTCTGTTATTTGATTTTCAAAAATCTGTCATACATGGTTGTCATTAAGAAGTAAAATTTGGTTCAATGAGATTAAAATAATTTTTTGGTGAATAGTAACTTTTGAGTTCTTAATCGCGATTTGTGGTAATTAGTGTTGTTTAAGGTAAAAATAATGTTTTAATAATATGAGATGAGCTTGAAACATGTCCTACCCTCATTGGATGTGTCATGGCGGACTAATACAATCCATGGGACAACTTGGGGACCCCATGGAGCCACTTTGGTTGGGAAATGACATAAATAACTTTTTATTTAATGTTAAAGTAAAAATAACACAAACATAAGATGTTTTACCAAAACAATTTTTACATGGGGTTATACAAGTAAGATTTTGGATTATAAATATTCATCGGAAATCTAAACATATTTTATACATCATAGTAGTTTTTTTATAATTTTTATACTTTAAATAAATTAAATTATTTTTGACATCATGATGATGCAGCGATTACCTCATTATTTAACGATTTAAATAAAATGGAAAGATAATGTAATATCTAAGACCTACACATGTCCAAAACCTATTGGATGAGTGGATTTTTAACCCTTATCACCTTATCCTTGAATTATATCAATGTGGGACCTCTTAAATCCGAATACCATTTTAAAATAAAGTGACTTTTCTTTACTTTCCAAGAGTGCCCCTCCTCTCCTCTTATAAAAGGCCCCCACCTCTACCTCCTTACCCACACTCCCAAAGCCTTTTCCTCGACCAACCCCTGCCCATTTTGTCTCTAAAAATCCCTCTATTACTCCTTGAAGCCTCACTTTGGGCATAAGTCTTCCCGAGGAAGCCTTTGAGCTCAAACCAAAGGGACTTACCCGATTTTAAGGTAATGTCTTCACTTGAGTCCTTTTGTTTTATTTTGCTTCTACAACCCCCTAAACTCTTTTTATACATTTATTTTGTAACAAATACAATATATTCAATATACTAGGATGTTTTTATAATAATGATTCGAGATACACTTACACACACCTACATCTAATGGTTAAAGGACATACTGTTTCCGTGGATGGTGAATTTATGCCTCCCGAAACGATGATTGTTCAACATTCTATTAACACCTTCAAAGGTGGCCATTAAGATGTCACTATATTTATATATGATATATAATATGTTTATGTTTTCCTTAAGCTTCTGTATTTTTCATTTTGGGCATAACTTTATGGTTTCCATTATGGGTAAACGCGATATCTTCATTTAAGGAAATGTGGACTACCGCCCCCTCAAAGTGATTTGATTCGTTAAATACCATATGTGGGACGTATAAAGGATGGAACTATGATATAATATATGATATTATACTGTAATTATAATATACCTTTATATCATTATGATTCTATTCTATAAAATATGAAATAGAAATGAAAGTAGCGTTCATGCGTACGTATGGCTTATAGTCTCCATGAACGGTGCATTTCATTTCATACCTCTAAATGATTATGTAATATTATAAATGCATGTAGATACTGGATATATATGATATATAAATCATTATTATAATTCTGGATATAATGGATACATGAACAAATTGTAATTATAAAGGGTTTATTTTTGACTCAAGTACCAATGATCGTTAAAACGACCGTTCTTAACTTAAATAATCATATAGTGTTCATGACATGGAAATAAGTGATATAAAAGGAATAATGAACTTGAAAAAGGTTCTTAAGAAAGTATAAATTAACTCAAGTTTATTATTCAGGACATTAAAGAACGATCGAGTCAAGTCGGACCCGAGGTATGGGACTTCGTCTCAATCTCCTTTCATTGAGGCATATTTTGTTTTATTTACAACCTTCTTTTATACGGTGTATAAACCCCTTTGAATTTTACGTTTATTCAAAAGGAATCTTTTTTATACGACGTTTTTACTAAATGACAAAAGGGAATGTTTTTGTCGTACGTATGCAGCGACAACGACTTTTCCGCCGCCGTGACCATTGTTTGAGTTTTGGCTTCCTCTACAAGCCATACTTTTTTTAAAAGAAAAATAAATACCATGTTTTACTTTTCTTTTACTTTGGTATTGAAAATGGTTTCATAATGTTTTTATATCAATGTGTTGTGTTGATATCTTGTGATTGAAAGATGGAAATGTTATGTTTCCTTTATGCATGTTTTATGTGATACGATTATGTTGAGGTTCTTGGGAATTATTATGAAGACGGGTGGTTCCGTGATAAACTAAGGGCGGGTGAGCCCGATATAGCTCTCCAGTGCATTGGGTAATGCGAAGGAGTGAAACGTTAAGGCTTCTACAAAGAGATTTAGGGAATATACTGTGATGGGTATTCCAAACGTAACCAAGAGGGTTACTCCCTACGTAAGAATGTTATGAATGCCTCAAGTTACCTTTATGTCATATGATTTCAATGATTTATTCATGATTTGATGAGGTATGTTAAAGTGCTTATGTTTTATGGGTAAAGTATGATTTCATTCTTATGTATATATGTACCCATGTTTCCTTTCCATATTTTTATATCCCTTACTGAGCTTTTTATGCTCATCCCATGTCTTTTGAATTGTTTTTCACAAGTCAAGGGAAAGGTACAAGATATGATGATAGTGTCAAGGAAGTGTCAAGGAAGTGTCAAGAAAGAATCCATGTTTTATTTTAAATATGTTTCCATTTATGGGAATGAAGAATACTATCTTTATGTAACCACTTTGTTTATATGTGGAATGTAATGCAAGTTTTATGATCTAATTCTCTAAAACTCTAAACCCAAAAAGATCCTCAATGTGTAATCTTGTAATAACTCAAGATTAAGTAAGGTTTAAGGCTGGGGCCTTATATATATATCAGTATATAGTCTATCCTTGTGTACTTATATATGAAGGAAATTGAAAATTTTAGAGAACCAAACATAGATAGAGGATAAACTAAGTATAATACAGGATGTGCATTTTTTTCTATTGAAGAACTAAAAAAAGGTATAATTGTATTTGATGTACAATTCCCAGCAATCATCTAGGATTATTTTAAATAGTTTCAAAAATTCCCAAATATTTTTGAATATATATATATATATATTAGATGATTTGAATTAAATAATGTAGTTTAATAGCCTATATACGCATTTCTCATAGCCATATTCTATTACATATTAGAATTTAGTGACCATGTACCTAAATGAAGCTCCATATATCCAAATTCATAAAAATATATGAACATTGGGTAGTCGCCTCAAGTAATAAAATTCAAACCACATAAGTGAAGATCCCCCACATACTTTATATTTACATATTTTAATTTTATACTAGGATTCATGTGAAGATATTTTATATACATACTGGGTAAAAATAGATAGTTTCCATAATTAATGATTATAATGAGAAATTAAATTATGATGATATTTATGGAGTGACCTCAATATTTAAGCATCATGAAGAATATTTAATTCATTACATGTTCATATTTTAAGGAATATTAAGGGAGAACTACCACATGTTGTTCTAAATGATTTAAATAGATTTATTAGGTTTTGAATAATAATAGAGAAAAAATACATCATAGATAGACTGTTAATCATAGCTTAAAATCTTCATGATTCATTGATATTTGAGGGATAATGGAGAAGGGATGATTTCTTTAGTAGTGTATGGATTAAACTAAATCGGTAATGGATTTTACTAAATCTATCATGACAAAAAATGAGTTCCATGAAATATATATTTGACGTATATCTTATAAATTTTTTGAAAATTGTGGTTATATTTTTAGTTGATATCTTATGAGGAAACACAACTAGAAAATGAGGCTACTGCCATAAACCTATAGCCACAGGTTTTGTGTCCTATTGCCACGATTTTAAAACTGTGGCAACATGCTAGTTATTATGGTCTATGACCACAGTTTTCAGAATCATGGTAATAGACTGTGGCTATAGCCATGGTTTTGTGGCCTATATCCACGGTTTTAGAACCATGGATATAGGCCACTTTTTTCAATGGCCTATTACAACGGGTTTTCAAAACAGTGGCAATAGGGTTCCCACGCTTTGGAGGGAAAACAATTCCCGCCAAAAAAATTAGTGGGAAGACCTACCGCCATAGTTTTAATGATATTCCCATGATTTATATTAATATATATATATATATAATAATATATATATATATACCCATAATATCACTCGGTGTCATGGTATGTGTAACACCCCAAGCTTGCGAGGTACACTTCTCTTTGAATAATACAATAGCATGTGTTGTACCCAACTTCGAGTTCTAACACACCACAACCAATAAAACTAGCCTTTACGAATAGTAATACCCTATTTTTAAAATTTTTAAAATTTTATCTTTCAAAATGGACATCATTTTTGGATTCAGAATATATCTTAGGGTCAATTTTTGGTATTTTTCTGAAAACATTAAATTTTTGATGAATAGTAAAAAAACACTGAGTTATTGGTTAAAACCAAAATTTTATTTAAATAATTATTTATTTTATTTAAATTTATTTATGTAAAAATAGATACATAACACCTATATAAGTTCAATTTAATCCATTGGATTCATTTTATAATAAGTTTATATAAATAAAAATTTTATTGAACTTTTCACCGTCTTTTACCCACCTCCTAGGAGAATTTTAAAATTCACATCAAATATATTTTCACCAATTCTGTGAGTGTAATTTCAAAAATATGAGAGACACAGTTGATATTAGTAAGTAAAATGTGGTTCAATAAGATGAAAATAACTTTTTGTGAATAGTATCTTTTTACTTTTATTTACCATGGTTAAAAGTAAATAGGGTAATTAAGGGTAAAAATGATATTATTATTACCCTAACACATGTACTAATTCTATTGGATAAGTATAATTCGACCAAAAACAACCTTAGGAATAAAATACGAACCTATTTGGTCCGCTTGGATTATATAATGACATTTATTATTATTTAATTCAAAGAAGAGTTAAAAGAGTTAAAATCAATGGCTATTAACTAAAAAAAATTTAATATAGGGATATAAATAAGATAAATTTGACTATAAAATTTCATTAAAAAGATAAAAAGATTTCCTACCTAATGGTATTTTATTTTTATTTTTTAGACATTAAATAAGTTTAATTATTAATGACACAATGATGATGCAGTAATTGCCTAATTAATGAAATATTAAGATAATTGACATTATAAATATCCAAATAAAAATAATTTGAGGCTTTTTATGAATTAAAATACTTTTATAGGTTAATATTACATATTAGGGTTGGTTAGATGAATTTTATTCGAATTAATAATGTAGTTATGAATTTTGCAAAAACAAAATACCAAATAGTGTCAAAATTGACATAAAAGAGTTTTTAAAACAAATATTATATTATAAATTGATATTCTGTTTCTAAAAATCTAAGGTTTGGCCAAAGGACTTAGATAATCATAAGTGTATCATTAATTAACCACTTGTGGTTCTCTTATAAGTATAGTATTTTTATCAACCATATAATATAAAAATAAAGAGACATGGTAAATGTCAATCTATTTAACTAAGAGTTAAATCTAAATGATAAAGTTAATATAGTGAGCCAAACCTATCTAAAACCTATTGGTTGTGTGGTTTTCGATCCATCCTCACATTATCCTTTAAATAATCCACTTTGGAGCCATTATAAACCTAAAATAATTTTATTATAAATTAATATTTCTAGCTTTCCCTAAGGTGCCCCTCACCCCTATTATAAAATGGTACTCCCCCTTCTCTCTAATCCACACCTTCAAACCCATTTGGCTCAGCCAACCTCTACCAAAATACCCTCTCAACTATAATCTATTCATCATAGAGGCCTTACTTTAGTCATAAATCCCACCTAATGATCCCTTTTGATCAAATCAAATGGAAGAACCTGAAGAAGAGGTAAATATTTCATCACCTCTTTCAGCTTCCTTTCTTCTTCCACTACCTTTTTATTTTTTGTTTCCATTATAAAATAATAAATCCCATATCTTTTATATATTGTGATGTTATTATAAATACGTTACAACCAAATTCATTATTATATCCATCCTTTGAATGACATGTCACCAAACGTGTGTACGTACGACTTACTGTCTCCACGTCATGGGGTAATTGTTATTCAATACATTATTACTTGTATGGGTAGAATAATGATGTGAAATTGATGTTAATAATAAATATAACATGATAATGATTCTGTATATATGATATACCATCCAATTATATATTATTTTAATATCAAAAGAATGATATTGACGCTCGTACATACGTAAAGATTACCATCTCCCCAAATGTGATGAGATTCACTCTGTATCGTGTCCATTCAAGACTAATTTTCATTTGATGATTAATTTTTTTAAGGACATGATATAATTATGTATATGAATTATATACAAACTATCCATAACAAAAACGGCTTATGTAACAAAACATGTAAAAGAAAATGAGTAACTGAACACCCGAAACGATGATAATACTAAAATATTATTAAGAAAGAAATATTAGAAGATCATATATGATATCATATTTATGTATATAATTCTTCTATATTTTAATAACAATGATTTAACTATTATACATGAGGTTAACCTACCCTCGACCAAGGAAAATTAAAAGTTAAGGGTTTATTTCACAATCTCTTCATTATCCGAGGTTGTTTATACGTAATTATCTAATGGGACCTCTTTACCATCTACATCCATGTTTCTTAAAAATGTATATCAAAACATTGTTACTATTTTATAGACAATGGATTAAAGTCATTTATACCCATGTTTGACTTTTTATAAGATTTGTATAAAATAATTGTTCTGTCTCTTTTCCAAACAAGGTACTTTTTAACCTTTTGACAAAATTAAGGTAGGAATGTCTTTTTTTAACTTATACGGCGGGTGAGGATCTTTTCCACCATTATAAAATAATCGAAGATTCCCATAAAAACTTATATGAATATTTTCAATGTAAATGTTTTCTATTAGAATTATGTGACTTTTAAATGATTTCAAAAATGAGTTATTTCTCCGAAATAGTTTTGATTTCATCTATGTTAACATCCTTTGATGGATTTTAAGATTATTTGAAGTTGATTTATTATGATACAAAACTTCTATATTATATTTAAGGTTTTTTGATATGTTTGACTATGGATATGTTATTTTTTATACCATTCATGGTTTATGGGTAAAGTATTGACATTTCATATGATATTTTTAATATGAATGTTTATGTTATGTTTAAACCTTTTCATATGAGAAATTCATTGGACTTAGTAAGTGACGGGTGGAGCCCTCTATAGCTCCTCGATGCATCGGTAGGTCTCATAATAATAACTAGTGTCTTGGAACAAGGCCTTGAAAAAATATTATTTGTAGTATTGGATAAAGGCCTTGACTATGTGGTTATGATAGTCTGGCATTATGTATTCCATCATTATGAAAGTGGTTATTGATATTGCATGTGATTATTAGACTAGTAGAATATCCATGTCAATAAGTAAATGGAATTATTTCATTTTATTTTTTCCATATTATACTAATGTTCAAGTTTAAAAGGCTTTTGTTTTAGTTGTATATTGCCTTAAATGTTTATGCTTATTTATGAAAGATTCTGATATATTGTTATCCTTAATGAGCATCTGATCTCACCACTTTCAATGTTTTATTTTTCCCAGGATGTGAAGAAGTATTTTATGAATAACCTATAGGAATAGTCTGAGGGGATATGAGTGTGTACTATGGAGACTATGTTATTTTAGTTTTTTCACTTTATCATGTAATGTAAGACATATGAATGTATCTAGTGTTTCCAAGGCTACTAAACTAATCGTTCTTTCGAGACTTGATCTTTTGTGATCATGACAATGTTATGTAATAATGCACCGAACCTGGGTAACTGGGTTCATTGTGTTATAGTTGGTATCAGAGGAATTTTACTACAAACCTTGGAATCTAGATTTCAATAAACTCTAATTAGAGCATATTACCCTAAGATAGACTTTGAGGATTAGTATATAAGAACTTCCTAGAATTTTTGTATTGTATAGATTTTGTGAGTTTTCCAAGAAATACATCCATGTCTTGATATGAGTAGGTAGAGGTGGATCTGACACAAATGTACCTAGAGGTAAAACCCGAAAACACTGCTTTGAGCTAGACTCGAACGAGAACTAGTGCACGAGAACGGGCCTTGCTACACTCTTGGTTATGACAATTCGAGGGGATATGCTTAGGATAATTCTCATTTTCTTTACAAACCATTATGAAGGGTTTATAAGTATATACTTTCTCAAAAATACATTTTTATGATTAGGGATTATATCCATAAATGTTTCAGTTTATGTTAAGTGTTTTACAAGTTGGGATTTATGTATTTTGATTCATAAACTAATCTAGTTTATGAAATTGTTTAGAAATGGTACCTATTGGAAGGAATGTAAAATGTTTCAATGCACACACTCCATGTAGGGATTTCCCTCCTACTCAAGATAATTATAGTGGAGCTGGTAATACAACTGGTGCTGATCATCTTACCACTATAATAGGACAACACACTCAATTTATGAATAATAACCTTACCTGTATGGAGCACCCTGATCCGCAGCACGGAGGATCAATGTTATATCGCTTCATGAGGCAATGACCACCAACATTAAATGGGAGTAAAAATACACTAGTACCTGAGCAATGGATAAATTCATTAGAGAAAATATTTCAGGCTTTGGGGAGTAGTGAAAGGGAAAAAGTTGTCATTGTAGTTTATCGCCTAACTAGAGATTCTAATCAGTGATGGTAATTGATACAAAACAAAAATGAATATAAAGAAGTTTCAAGTATGTAATGGTGGTAGTTTAAAGATACTTTCTTAGAAAAATACTTTCCTCATGACCATCGAGTGGATATTAAAAAAAATTATGACTCTGAAGCAAAAGGAGAATGGGAATGTTGTAAAGTATGAGTCTAACTTTACAAGGTTAGTAAGGCATGATGCATATTATATACGCAACCCAAGAATTAAGATTGGTCATTTCATTGATGGGTCGAACCGATTTCTCCATTGATCATTAGTCTTATAATCCTTCTCATCGTATGAAGATATTGTCTCATGTACTATCAAGACAGAAAATGAATTCTCTAAGTCTTATAACTTTAAAGAAAATTAAGAGAAGAAGAGATTATCTCATCACTATGGAAACGTAAATAAGGGGAAGAAGGTAAAGGTTGAATATCCATAATGTAGTAAATGTGGGAAGAAACACCCCGATACTTTCTTGAAGGTAATGGGAGTCTCTTACAAGTGTGGTGAAAAAGGGCACCAAGATCATGATTGTAATGGGAAGAAAGAAGCTACCGATGTTCAATGCTATAGTTGCAGGGAGATGGGACATTATGCAAATGAATGTCCTAAGCTTCTGGGAAACTTACCTCATAATAGGCCAAAGGATCAAGGCCAAGCTTATGCAATCACTACTACTGAGTTTGAAGCTCTAAAAGATGTGGTGGTAGGTAATTTAATGGTTTCCTCAAGTTTAGCCAATACTTTATTTGATTCTAGATCATCGCATTGTTTCATATCTTCTCGGTTTTCTATGAAAATTAGATATTTCCAATTTGAATTAACAAGGGAGTTTCTATTCAAAACTTCTAAGTGAAGTATCATTGCAACAAAGTTTTGTGAATAGGTTCCCATTAGAGTATATAAATGTTCTTTATCTGTTGATCTCATTATCATACCCATGGCTGAATTTGATATAATCCTCAGTATGGATTGTATTTCAGACCATGATGAAAAAATTTATTGTAAGAAGAATGAGGTTACTATTTTTGATGACGATGATAAAGAACACCTTAACTATAGAGCAGAATCATCACCACCAAATTCTTATCTAGATCCACCCCCAGTAGCTCAACTAAATTAAATTATTGGGGATAAAGAGAATGAAATAACCATGGGTGAGGAAAGGAATGTTCAAATAGAGGATGTACCTATTGTGAAATAATATGTTGATTTGTTTCTAGAAGATTTACCTGGACATCCTCCATTACGAGAAATTGAGTTTTCCATTGATTTAATTCCTGGTTCAAGGCCCATATCTAAGACCCCTTATATAGTGGCCACTTTGGAATTAGTGGAACTAAAGAAACAACTAGAGGAGTTAAGTAATAAGGGATTTATTCACTGTAGTGTTTCTCTGTAGGGAGAAACTGTCCTTTTTGTTAAGAAGAAAGATGGATCTATGAGGTTGTTCATTGACTACAGGGAGGTCAATGTTATAACAATAAAGGACATGTATCCCCTACCTCGAATTGATAATTTATTTTACCTACTATATGGAGCTCAAAACTTTTCAAAGACTGACCTTCGATCTGGATACCATCAATTGTGCGTGAAGAAGGAAGACATTCCAAGGACAGCATTTTGAACCAGGTACGGGCATCAAGAGTTTATAATAATGCATTTTGGATTAACTAATGCACCCTATGTCTTCATGGATCTGATGAATAGAGTTTTCAAGGAATATCTTGATGAATTTGTAGTGGTATTTATCAATGATATCTTGGTATACCCCAAAAACTACGAAGATCATGAAAATCACTTGCGCATTATCCTGAAGACTCCTAGAAGACAAGAAATATATGGAAAGTTTAGCAAGTTTGAATTTGGATTCAAGAGATTTCTTTTCTTGGCCATATTGTCTCTAAGGATGGAATCTATGTTGATCCTTCTAAGACAAGATAAATCCAAGAATGGCTATCAACAACGAGTATAACTGTGGTACACAGTTTTATTGGATTAGCAGATTATTATCGATGTTTCGTCCAGAATTTTTCCTGATTGGCTAACCCATTAATGAAGATCACACATAAAGGGGTTAAATTTATTTGGAAAAAAGAGTGTAGAGAATGTTTCGAAGATCTAAAGAGAAGATTATTCAATCCTTCTATCTTGACTCTACCATCGGGGAATGATGGGTTTGTTATTTATTGTGATACTTCAAAGAGAGGACTTGGTTGTGTTTTTATACAGAATGATAGGGTTATTGCCTATGTATAATGACAGCTAAAAATTCATGAGCAAAATTATCCTACTCGTGATCTTAAGTTTTCAGTTGTAATATTTTCTTTGAAGAAATGGAGACATTATCTCTATTGTGAAAAATGTGAGATATATACCGATCAGAAGAGTTTGAAGTATATTTTCTCACAGAAGGAACTCAACATGAGGAAAAAGAGATGGCTTGAACTACTAATGGATTATGATTTCATGATACACTACCACCCAGGTAAAGTAAATAAGGTGGAAGATGCTTTGAGAAAAAAATATCATGGAGTTTTGAACATGATGAGAGTTGAAAATGATCCTATATACAAGGATATAATAAATATTGATATGGGAATAACCATGGAAGGTGAAACATCAATGATTCTTCAAATGGGTTCCAAGCCATCTTTACTAGAAAGGATAAAGAGTTCTCAAACTAGTGATGAAGAGTTTCAAAAGAAGATTAAAGCTATGAATGATGGGAGATTGAGTGAATTTTTTTATGAAGATGGAATTTTGAAATTTTGGAAGAGACTTTGTGTTCCCGATATAAATGATCTAAAAAGGGAATTGTTGGATGATGCTCATAGTTCCAATTTCTCTCTACACCATAGTAGCACTAAGTTGTATAGAGATTTGAAGGAATATTTTTGGTGGGACAACATGAAGAGGGATATTGCTGATTTTGTATCAAGATGTATGGTTTGTCAACAAGTGAAAGCTGGAAGGCAACAGCCTGTGGAAGTTATGAAACCTCTCCCCTTACCTGAGTAAAAATGGGATAATATTGCGATGGAATTTGTCGTGGGACTAGAAAAGACTCCTAGAAGGAATGATGCAATATGGGTCATTTGTGACCGTCTTATCAAGTTAGTACATTTTCTTGCTATAATAGAAGATTTACCACTTAAACATCTAGCATGACTATATATTAATGAAGTTGTGAGACTTCATAGAGTACCCCTATCGATTTTTTCTGATCGTGATCCTCATTTTACTTCAAGATTCTGGAAAAGTCTTCAGAAATCCCTGGATACTGAACTTCTTTTGAGTACTTCCTACCACCCTCAATCTGAGGGACAATCAAAATGGACTATTCAAACCTTATAAGACTAGTTGAGATCATTCTCGCTCGACTTTCAAGGTATGTGGGATCAATATTTACCTCTGGTTGAATTTTCCTATAATAATAGCTTCCATTCTACTATTTAGATGGCACCATATGAAGCATTATACAGAACGAGATTTCGCACACCAACCTGTTGGGATGATGTTGGTGAAATAAAACTCATAGGCCCAGAACTTTTGGAGGAAATGATGGAAAAGGTAACATCAAATAAGCTCAATGTAGGCAGAAGAGCTATGCTGATAATCGAAGGAAGGATTTGTAATTTCAAGTAGGAGATCATGTTTTCTTGAAGGTATCTCCATGTAAGGGTGTTATAAATTTTAGTAAGAAGGGTAAATTGAGTCCAAGGTACATCGGAACTTTCAAAATTCTATAAAGAATTGGGGTTGTAGCTTACCGTATGGAAATGTCACCAAGTCTCTCCAAAGTACACAATGTGTTCCACGTATCACTGTTGAGAAAATACATGCCTGACCCAACGCATGTACTCACCTATGAGAAATTAGAACTGGAACCCGATCTATCTTATTGTGAAGAGCCTGTCAAGGTTCTTGATACAAGGGAACAAGTGCTGAGAAACCAGACGACTCATCTGGTAAAAGTTCTATAGAGAAACTATAAGATGGAAGAGCCAACGTGGGAACTCGAGGAACTTATGATGAAGAACCACTTGAGTCATTTTATGCAGTAATATTCTAGAAATTTTGGGGACAAAATTATTTAAAGTAGGGGAGAATGTAACACTCCAAGCTTCCACGGTCTGATTGTCATTGAATAATACAATAGCCTGTGTTGTACGCAACTTCGAGTTCTAACACACCACAACCAATCCAACTAGCCGTTATGAATAGTAATACCCACTTTTTAAAATTTTCTAAATTTTATCTTTCAAAATGGACTTTATTTTTGGATTCGGAATATCAAAGTTATCAAAGGGTGATTTTTTGGTATTTTTATGAAAACTTTCAATTTTTGATGAATAGTGAAAAACACTGAGTTATTGGTTAAAACAGAATTTTTATTTAAATAATTAGTTATTTTATTTAAATTTATTTTTGGTTAAAATAGATACATAATACCTATATAATTTCAATGTAATTAATTGGATTCATTTTATAATAATTATATATATAAAAAAATTTTATTGAACTTTTCATCGCCTTTTATCCACCTACTAGGAGAATTTGCAACTTCACATGAAACATAATTTTACCGCTTCTGTGAGTGGAATTTCAAAATTATAGGAGAAACAATTGATATCAATAAGTAAAATGTGTTTCAATAAGATGAAAATAATATCTTGTGAATAGTAAATTTTTACTTTTATTTACCACGGTTCAAAGTAAATAGGGTAATTAAGGGTAAAAATAATATTATTATTACCCTAACACATGTCCTAATTATATTGGATAAGTATAATTCGACCAAAAATGACCTTAAGAATAAAATATGAACCTCTTTGGTCCACTTGGATTAGATTAGGACATTTATTATTATTTAATTCAAAAAAGAGTTAAAAGAGTTATAATCAAAGTTTAATAACTAAAATATCTTTAATATAGGGTTATACATAAGATAAATTTGACTATAAATATTCATTATAAATATAAAAATCTTTTCTAAATAATGGAAAATTATTTATATTTTTTAAACATTGAATAATTTAAATTATTTCGGACACAATGATGATGTAGTAATTACCTAATCAATGCAATATTAAAATAATTGACATTATAAATATCCAAATAAATGTAATTTGAGAATTTTTATGAATTAAATTTTTTTGGGTTAATATGACATATTAGGGTTGGTTAGATGAATTTTATTAGAATTAATAATGCTATTATGAATTTAGAAAAAAAAAACAAAATTCCAAATAGTGTTAAAATTGACATAAAATAGTTTTTAAAACAAATATTATATTATAAATTGCTATTATATTCCTAAAAATCTATGGTTTGGCCAAAGGACTTATATAATAACAGGTGTATAATTAATGAACTACTTGGGGTTCTCTTGGAGGTATATATTAAGTTTATTAACCATATAATATAAAAATTAAGAGACATTGTAAATGTCAAACTATTTAACTAAGAGTTAAATGTAAAAGTTAAAATTAATATAGTGACCCATACCTCTCTAAAACATATTGGTTGTGTGTTTTTATACCCATACACACCATATAATTTAAATAATCCACTTTAGAGCCATTAGAAACCGAAAATTATATTATTATAAAATAATATTTCTAGATTTTCCTAAGGTGCCCCTCACCCCTCTTATAAAAGGGCACTCCCACTTCTCTCTAATTCACACCTTCAAACCCATTTGGCTTGGCCAAACTCTGTCCAAATACCCTATTAAATGTCCCCATTCACCTTAGAGTCCTGAATTTAGTCATAAATCCAATCTAGTAATCCATTTTGATCAAATCAAAAGGAAGAACCTGAAGAAGAGATAAATATTTCATCACCTCTTTCAAGTTCCTTTCTTCTACCACTTACTTTTTCATTGTTGTTTCCATTATAAAATAATAACACCAGTATCTTATATATACTGTGATTTTATTATAAATATGGTACAACCAAATTCATTATTCTATCCATCCTCTGAATGACATGTCACCTTACGTTCGTACGTACGGCTTACCGTCTCCACATCGTGGTGTAATTGTTATTAAATACATTATTATATGGATGGGTATAATAATGACGTGAAATTGATGTAAATAATAAATATAACATGATAATGATTTTGTATATATGATATAACATCCAATTATATATTATTTTAATATCATAAGAATGATATTTTAGCCCGTACATACGTACAGTTTACCGTCTCCATGAACACGATGAGATTCATTCCAAATAATATCCATTCAAGAATAATTTTCATTTGATGATTAAAAATAATATTTAAGGACTTGATATAATTCTAGATATGAATTATATAAAACCTACCCATAACAAAAACAACTTCTCTAACAAAACATATAAAAGAAAATGAGTAAGTGAACACTCGAAACGACGATAATACTAAAATATTATTAAGAAAAAAATATTAGAAGATCATATATGATATCATATTTATGTATATAATTACTGTATAATTTAATAAAAACTATTTAACTATTATACAGGAGGTTAATACACCCTCGACCAATGAAAAGTACAAGGTAAGGGTTTATTTCACAATCTCTTCATTATCCGAGGTTGTTTATACATAATTATCTATTGGGACCTCTTTATCATCCACATACATGTTTCCTAAAAATGTATTTCAAAAAATTATTACTATTTTATAGACTATGTGATAAAGTAATTTATACCCATGTTTGACTTTTTATAATATGTTTATAAAGTAATCTTTCTGTCGTTTTCCAAACAAGGTACTTTTTAACCTTTTCAACAAAATTAAGGTAAGATTGTATTTTTTCGGCCAGTGCGGCTATTCCACCATTATAAAATCATCAAAGCTTCCCATACAATCTTATAAAAATATTTTCACAGTAAATATTTTCTTTTATAATTATGTGGCTTTTAAATGATTTCAAAAAAGATATATTTCTCTCAAATAGTTTGGATTTAATCTATGTCAACATCCTTTGATGGATATTAAGATTATTTGAAATTGATTTGTTATGATACAAAATTACCATATTGTATTGAAGGATTTGTGCTATGTTTGAATGTGGATGTATTATTTTTTATACCATTCATGGTTTATGGAGAATGTATTGACATCTAGTATGTTAGTTTTAAAATGAATGTTTATGTTATGTTTAAACCTTTTCATATGAGGAATGCATTGGACATAGTAAGTGACGGGTGATGCCCGCTATAGCTCCTCGATGCATCGGTAGGTGTCATGATACAAACTACTATCTTGTCATAAGGCCTTGAAAAAATCTTATTTGTAGTCTTGGCACAAGGCCTTGACTATGTGGTTATGATAGTCTGGAATTATCATTCCATCGTTATAAAAGTGGGTATTGATATCGCATGTGATTATTCGACTAGTAGAATATACATGTGAATAAGTAAATGGAATAATTTCATTTTATTTTTAACATATTATGCTGAAGTTAAAGTTTAAAAGGCTTTTGTTTTATTTATACATTGTCTTAAGAGTATATGCTTATTTATGAAAGTTTCCACTATATTGTTATCTTTACTGAGAATCTGAGCTCACCCCTTTCTATGTTTTATTTTTCCTTGGATATGAAAATTATTTTATGAATGACCTGTAGGGATATACTAATGGGATATGAAAATAGAATATGGAGACTATGTTGTTGTAGTTTTTCACTTTATCATGTAATTTACGACTTATGAATGTATCTAGTGTTTCCAAGGATATTAAACTAATCGGTCTTTCGAGATTCGATCTTTTGTGATCATGACAATGTTATGTAATAATGCACTAACTCTAGGTAACTGGGGTCGGGGCGTTATAGTAAGTACTCTAGTTTGTAGAGGAAAGGTACAGGGATTGAAACTTGCTATTGACATTTTTTATTTAGGCTATTTCCATGGTTTACCAAGGCTATATCCATGGTTAAAACTATGGAAATAGCTTCTTATATCTACTGTTTAAACCTTGTCCATAGGTTAACATCTATAGTGGCAGTTTTTAAGACCTATTTCCACAGTTTTCATAACTGTGCCCCTAAGAAGCTGTTGCCACAGTTAAAACTGTGGCAATAGGCTGGGACCTACTGCCATGGCGACAACGGCCATGGTTTTCCAAAATTGTGGTCATAGCCTGTGGATGTAGTTTTGGGGCCTATTTCCACGGTTTTGAACCATGGAAATATGACTTTTTTCTAGTTTTTAAAAGGTGAAAATTCCAATTATGATATTATTTTAATATCTTTAGATGAGTTTTCAAAAACAAGTAACATTTAATTATGGGTAATCTATGAATACTTCTTTATTTAGAAAATCAACATATATAGAGATATAAGAACTTGGAATGGGCATCCTATAACTGTTATTTTGTACTTATATAATCTTTTTCTAGTAAAAATTTCTTTTATGGTATTTGGAAAATATATAAATTATTTATTCAGATGCATATTATTTGAGGTGGATGTGAAGATCGAGATGGATCAGAATTAAAATTAAGAAGCAATGTAGTTGTGAGTGTTATCTAATAATAAATCTAAGACCTTCTCCATTGTGTGAAATATCTTAAGAACATTTCTCAAATAATATGAATAATAAGTAGTATATGATTCATATTATAATAAATAAAGAGAATAAAAATTTTCCCATCATTTTTATATCAGTTTGAGTGAGCTTGAATTTTATGGAAATGATGATATTGTAACCTTCATGGTTACTGATGTTTGGGAAGAAGAAAAGAGTGAATCTAGCCTGATATAAATGTTTAGGATATTTGTATTAATAATTCATAAATATGAGGAGTTGTTGGGTATTAATATCATCAAATCTCATTGAGTAAGACATATAGGTTATAAATTTCCATATAAGTTCTATAAATTTATTATGTGAGTAATAACCAATTTGTTGATCCTTGTTGAAGATTTGTTGGCATTCAAAGATGATACTTACTAGAATAAGTAGATATATGACAGTGGTGTTAATGAATCCTGTAAAAAAATACAGATTTAATTTTACTAAATATTTAAGAATACCTACTTAAATATACATGATATGAATCCAAATAACCAGTGTGACTCATGTTATCTTGGAAAATCACATTGTAACTCAGTGACTATAATGTGAAGCATTTGAATAAGTCTAGTGGGACACTAGAAAGATAAATATTATAAAAGGTGGGAAAATAGCTAGTGAGACTCTAGTTGAGAGAATATTGGTGTCGTTTTGTATGGTTATAGTGTGTAAGGAATCCTCTACATGTAATTTAATGATATTTATTATGTTATAGAATCCTTGATTTGGGTGCAAAACCAGTCAAGGGGAAGAGTAGGTCTTAGTACCATAATTTGTGAAACTTTTTTGTGTAATTATTCTTCTATTTGATTAATTATTTTAGTAATGTATTTGAAAAAAAATATTGGATCAAGGATAAATAATTTTAGGAGGGTCAATTAAGAATAAAAGAATTTATAAATTTTATAAGTTACAATTGATTCATTAATACCCTCTTAGTGGAATAACAATCCTCTGGGAATATAAATTATTTAAAATTAAGTCTAAAATTATTTAGCCAATAGTTATTAATTATAGTTAAAAAACATAATTCATACCATATTGATTATCAACTCACTATGAGTATATTTAAACAAATATGGAACCTAACAATCATGAGATAATATTATTTATATTCATTTAATAAACATTATCAAGGAAACTCTTTATTTTGTTTAATAATTTTAAGGAATGATGAATCCAATGACCGCCCCATTTATATTTTCATTATCAGATAATATTTACTTTTATTAACTAGTTGCATGAATGAAAAACATACATATAGGTACAAATAATCACTAAATTACTATAACACATTATTTAGAAAACAACTTGAGGCATCCATCATGAATAAAATCAAAATCACATGCATATCACAACACCCATTCAATATCTTTCAGTTCATTAATTCAAAATTATTATCTTCACTAGGTCAATATCAGAAACTTACCCAATATGAAAATGACCATGATAATCCCACATAAACACAAAAATTAAAGATAATTTTCAAATAACTTACATTGATATGAATATTCAAAAACATCCAAATAAGAACAAAATGGTGGATAAAGAACACCAACTCCAAACCTCATGAAAAATCTAATAGAACCTTGAGAAATAATCCCATGATGAATTCTCATAAAAATCATAGGAAACCCACAACACCAATAGGGGAGAAAATAATAGAATGTAAATAATGAATGATTGATAAAAATGCAAAGAGGAAGAAAATATAGATTCTTTAGTTCAAGGACCATCATCGCACAAGTAAAAGAAAATGAATCTATCATTTGGGCCTCCGACGTTATACAAAAATACCTAGGGTTTGATATATGTTATAGGAAATATGAATGATTCAATAGACACCATAAATTTATAAATAAAATTGGAAACTCTTACATCAAGTAATGATAGGGATAAGGCATACCTTGAAAGAATGATATCCAAAAATCATGGCATGACATACCCATGTAGCTCCCCATTTATCATGGTAAATAATTATTTTTCTGAATAAAATAAACAACATCATGGTGAAACAAATAGTGCAATGCTATAAAATTCACATCCATGAGAATCACAGTGTGTCTCCTACCCTTTTTCATTATCCCGATTGATCCAAAAAAAAACACAATGATGATTCATATGCGACCAAACACAATGAACTATTAAATGGTAGAGAAAAGGAACTTAACATCCAAGACATAATTGAGTGACACAACCATTAATTGCATCACTATAAAAAGTTAATAATTAATATGTAAGATAATTATATCTTTATGTAAGAGTATTACCTCAAAATAATTTTTAAAGAATTATTCCCCAAATATGTAATTTTGATTCCAAATCCAGTGACACCATGATGAGACTCCTAACCCTAATAGTTTAGTACCTAACATTGGGGACCTACACCCCAAGACCTTGAAACACCCTCCTTCCATGAAGCATATTCATGATAAAATATCATGGTGTGGCACAGACTATCATATTTTGAAAAAAAAAATTGAGAATAAAACTCATGTATGTTAGTTCCTACCTTCCCTAAACCTCAACACTACCAGCAAGAACAATATAGTTTCCCTCAACACCTAAAAACAATCAATAAATTGTTTAAGTAAAACCAAGACCCCTTACTTTAGATACCTATTTAATGATTCTCATCCTTGATAATCAAAACAAAACTAGGAAATGAAAATATAAATTGATCAAGAGAAACCACCCTATAAGATACCTCTCAATAATTAAACTATAATAAGATAATAAGTATCTCATCATAAGGGTATGGGATAAATCACATAGAAACCTTGATCATATAATCAATAAATCTAGGGTTATACATATTATATCAATAATACAAATCATCAAATAAATTGGAATATTGAGTGTGTATGATTGAATAAATATCCCTAGTACACTCATCTATGACACATGTCTCCATAGGATGTGAATGGAGGGGATATAATACCAGTGAAATGCATTCTCCTAATGGTCATGAGACTCAAAAACTCATTCTTTAAATGTTGAATTATCTTTAACATCTATATCACTCCATTTAATGTAATCGGAACGATTATAAAGATACAAATAAATCTGTGATATGAGGAAACTATCAAGGAGGTGGTTTATATATAAGGTAATTTCTATCTGAAACATAAAATTGTGAATACACAACAACACCACAAAAGGCCCAATAATTATAGAGAAATCATACTCTGATGACTGAAAAATTGTTAACCATTATAAGAAGACAATGTCAAGAATATATGGAATTCAATATTGAGTTCCATAAGACTTTTCATATAATTATAATGGTACTTTTGATGATCATATGAATCCATCATCTTCTCATGAATAACCCAAAACCTCTTTTTAATGATCTACTATAATTTCAGTATGAGAATTTATTACTCTAAATTTTGGTTCTAACACAATTGATATCTAAAATTTTTCGACAATGTACTTCAAAAAGAGACATATTAATGGTGAAGTTATAGAAATTATGACATGGAAACTAAATAAAAGGTAGGGGATTCACCCATAGTCCTCCAGAATCTGGAATGCATGTGCACACATATGTTCAAATTTTGGGATAGTTTCATCTATTTGATCATCTATCTATGGATGAAAAATTATATTAAGGGATGGCTAATAGAAAAAATATAACTAGAGAACTCTCTATAATTAGAAGATAAAATGGTGAACATGGTTAGAAATAACCATCTTCAGAAGCCCAAGGAGCCTAAACATATTCTCCAAATGTGGCCTCAATAATACACACACTAAACATGAATCCATAATCTCTAATAAGTGAGATTAATTCATCAAATGATTTAAAAACACAAATATAAAATCATATCCCCCCAATTCCCCTAAGGTACATTTAGAGAATGATGCAAACCACTATGTACATGACGTTTCTCCTTCACCTTCTAGCAAACAAAACACTGAAACACAAACCATACAATATACCTGTTCATCCATAACCTCTAAAGATGACTCCTCAAGGGTTGATACATCTTAACCACGCTATTATTTACTAGAATTGATGAGCTATTGATATTTCAAGGAACCAAATCAAGAAATGTGAGGTGAATTGATACCCTCCACTAGAACAAAAACAAATACTGATCAACCTCAGAAAATCCCAAGGGAGAATCACCACAATCAATGCAATTCCATCCAAATTCAACCATATAATACCCCTACTAAGATTACTAAAATTTTTACAACATGGATGAAAACATTTTTATTTAATAGATATACCATCTACCATAAAATTCATCCATATAATGGTGAATCACTATAAGATATTCCATTATACTGAAGGCATTTCTATACTATTTAATATCATCATTTCATGAATCTTTCTCAAAATATCGATAAAAACATTCCATTTCTCTGTTGTATGTGGAATATCATAGTATTAATCCTATAAGAACCCCATACACCATGGTTATCATAATTTGAAGTCATACTGGGAGAAGATATGTCTCAAACAATTGATATTTGTAAAGACTATAATGTGCTTAATGGTGAGATTTTGTCAGCAAAAGATTAGGTAAAACCCAACTTCAGAAAAATACAAAACAAGGGTAGTGTCATTACATTCATGAATTTATAACTATTAGTACCCCTAATAGATAACTTATATATGATACACTAGAAAAATCCAAATCAAAGTCATGAATTATCTCAATAGACCTCAACTATAACACCCTAAATAAAGAATGGGGTCACATACTGGCTTCTCCATCATATAATAAAAATCAAAATGAGACTTAAAAATATAATTATCTTTGATTGTTCTTAGTTAGGTCTTTTATATGAGTTAAAACCTAATATTAATTGGGTACAAACTTTTTTTAATAGACTTTAATACCATGGACACTCCAATCATTTGAATCATTTTTAAGGGATACCAGTTAAATAACTAACTCAATATTAAAATTATCTATAGATAATCCCCAAAAAGACATGATATATCCCAAGCAATAATCCTTGAATCCTAGAACATACACCTCAAAGTCCTTAAAAACATATTATTAATCCAAAGGACATCTAAAATAGAGAAAATATTGTTTGTATGCTTTTCCTTTGACTCAGAATACCCAAGTATGATGCCAATGAACACCACTATGATTTGTTAGAGAAACTAATAAAATATGGAATTCATTAACATCATTAAAATGGATGTCGCATTCCTGATATTGAAAGTAATCTCCAAAAACTCATAGTGTCAATATTGACATATAAATGCCATATCCAAAATATCTTTATCCTTTAACTGCAACTAATGATATCATGACAAAAATTGATATTCAAGAACTAACTATATCCCTTCAATTGATTTAACAGAAAAGTAATCCATTGAACGGTGTAACTATTATTCATATTCACTTCATTTAAACAATAAAAATCGATATGTAGTAATAAACTTCCTCCTGACTTTCTTAAAAAGAAATATCAAATAACACCTAGGAGACATATTGGGCGGAATAAATCCAATAAAAAGAAGATCATCAATCAAAATAAATAGATCCTTTAACTCAAAAAGGAATCATAATATATGAAAACATCAATGTACAAGAAAAACATATCTAAAACTATATATAAAATATGATCACATAAAAAGGGCTAAAATCACAACATATTCATAAAACACATCAAGGTAATATAATACATAGTAGGGAAACACTGTGAACGATCACTCACTAAAAATAATATCAATTTTACCAATATAGAAAATAAGGTTTTGTAACGCCTTTGACCCATATAAGGGTCTCTCTCACTGATAAACACTGTGTGACTCCATTATCATCAAACTCACCTCATAAATCAATCAATAATAACATACTCAAAACACAAAAATTCTATGTTGAGGATGATTCCATATTGTAATATCTTCTTTTATAAGAAATATATTGAAGTATAATGGTTCCCTATAATTATCTGACAATATTTACACACATCAATAAAAGAACTCAGTCTCCAATTGATGAAGTCAATGCTAAGAAAACGGGAAGCCACTCCTTCTTAAGTCATAGGGCATGGAAATGGGATATTTTAATGAAAAATTGGATACATACTAAATAAAATAAAACATACAATCAATTAAAATAAATGTAGGTTTTACCTCACAAAATTTATGGCTCTCTATGGGATGAAAACAATAACTCATGCATAAGATTCTGTCTTGCTCCATGACCTCTATATCCCTAATAGTGATAGACTATATGGGAATGCTTTACTCTTTATTCATTAGAACAAGGAGAATCATGGGACTTACCACTACTCACATAACCCCCTCATTACTTATTAAATTATAAACCACTCTGATACCACTTATTCTTTTATGGATACTTTCACAATTTCTGAACTAGAATCAGGCCGCCAACTTCACACTAATGATCGATGAATGTAAAAAAACACAAATTTTTACTGTTCAGGAACCTCGTATGGAAATTAAACAATATATGTTCTTCTATTAGTGTTTATATTACTACCATATATGGTGAACTGGGATTATCATTTTTGAATATGACTCCCTACCATCTCAAAAATCAGTTTACCATGAAACTGAGAACCTCTACTCATTGATCTTCTCCTTGAGGAGTCCTAATTACTAACCTCTCATGGTCAACTAGTCTAAGAGAACATCCATTGCCTCTGCCTCAATTATGTTCATCAATGTAAATGGGATGGTCTAGTTATGGATCTATGTCTGTAATTACTCCTTTAAGTTACTCACCCTAACTTCATAAATGGGAAAATAGATCTTAAGAAAAATACATAAAGATCTTGAATCAATAGCAAACTCTCACATGATTTAAATCACTTCAAAACGAAAAAACATATTATATTTACATTATACCTTCATAGTAGAATAAAGTAACTCTTACTAAAACTTATTTTAGAAATTCTCCCTTGAAATTTATAACTCCCTGTGATCCCTAAGGAACAACAACCATCCCTAAAAAGAACCTCAAATCAACATACTAATATCCAATAAAATACCATCCTTCATCTAATCGTAGATCAAACTAAAATTAATTTCCACTCACTCCAACCAAGTCTAGGTATCCAAATATAAAATAGATACCTCATACTTCTATATTCCCAATGACTTAAACTCTTGAAGAGACTTTATCTAAGAATTATATTTTTATACTTCAACTCTACGACAATCTACTGGTGTATACTATTGAACTAAATTGGAATGAGATAGATGGAGATATCATTCTAGGGCTATACATATAAAATAAAAAATATTAGGTAATCTATAAACTGAAAATATATTAAAATTAGTATTAATTAACTAAGATTCAATATAATTACCATTATCTATGTATTTAAATCAATGGTGCAAAAAATTATGAAACATGATCCTTACAAATGTCTCTATACTTCAAGTAGCATTAATTTTCATAGTACATTTAGAAAACTTATTTTCCATAAATCATATCATAGAGACCAAAAATCCTATGTACAAATATACAATCCTTTTCTTACATGATGCGTTATATTCAAACAAAATTATTTCTCTACCACCCCATTAAAACTTTACTAGTACATATATTACAGATCATTACTTTGTTTCAACCAATACCTCTGATACCACTCTATCACAACCCCCTACCCCTACCCCCACCTCACCATGGATACCCCTCTCTAACAAGTAGTGATAAAATATATGGCCCCCAAATCCCTCCCCTAATGTCAATGCGTTGGGGACTAACATCGAGTGTATAGAACAGATTTATAGGGGAGTCATTACCATCAAAATTTAGAGCAGATGATAATAAACCACCAATAAAAACCATAATAATAAATAGACTGGTCAAAATAATTTAAATTTTATTAAAATAAAATACCCATGTTGAAATATACCACAACTTCTCCAACAATAGTTATCCTGAAAAACAACGCCTCTTGGAGAACCAACACGATCATGAAACACTCACATCATTTTCCAACTCCCAGCCTTGGACCAATAAAACATATATTTCTATATATGTATATATTTGTGTAAGAATACATGTATACATAGTATGATACTACCAAAAAAAGCTTGTGAAAATATTAAGGAACCATTCTAAGTCCATAGTGAATAAAAAAATGAAATCAACAATAAATAACATTAATTCATTATATTACCATCCTATCTAAGACATTGTCAACAAATATTTCATTGAATAATGTAAAATAATATCTAAAGCACATATAAAAAACACAGGTTCCATATTTCCACATTCCAACTGAACCATTACCCAAACCCCAAATACTTATGTTGAGGTCCTCTCATTCCCTCTATAAGTTATAATGCACACCCATGAAAACATATCACAGCCAAGTTATTATATCATAGTGAAGATTAATGAAACCATATCATAGAAACATATAAATCACATCTCCATCACCACTTAGTAAGATCATCATCCACCACATCACAAGTGAAAGTATACATATAACAATCATAATATGGTATAACCTCATACAAGTATATTCTATAAATTTAAACTACCACAAATAATATGTGTTTAATATATGTCAAAACAAAGAGATATTAAATATGGTATGAGAATAAATTATAATATTGTACTCCATAATAACCAATTTATTCCTAAATACATTCTACACATTCAAGAGAGAGTGGGGTAGGTATAGTAGTAAATCATCAAAGTCCTCAACAACCAAGATGTTGTGAGAAAAAAAGAAACCAAAGGCCAACTATTGGAATTTAAAACACCAACTATCATGGTTGGTGGAGAAAATAATAATAATAAATGATTATAATAGAATCCAACCATTATAAGAGAAACTATTCTACCCTAAACATGAACTAAAGCTAATGTAATACATAACACCCCAACAACCATTACTAAGGACTAGAAATCTAATTATCAAAGAACACAACATCTACTTTTAATACCATTATTATATATTACTAATTAATTAATTACATATAATTTATTAACACCATAATACTATTTTTAGGTTAGCATTTACATTAACAATAAATAAAAAGGTTCTTTTATATTAAACATTAAATTACGTATTTATATCCAAGAACATAAACCTTTATCCATCCCATGCACTCCAAAATGATATATGATTACCATCATAAAACCCCATTCCCATTAAATTATTTATAATTCATTAAAAATACATAATCTCAGGTATTCTATGACCTAACTAGGCATATGTAAACAAAATGTTACACTTGTAATAAAGTGTAGAATCTGTGGAAAGCAATAAATATGTAAAGAAACAAAGAAATAGAGAAACAACCATTAAGAGAAGCTACTAAATTGATCCAAAATATCTCAATATCTTCCCAAACACCATTTCACAACATCCATATGATGCCAAACTCAAACATATCAGTCTAATAAAACCATGACATCAACACACCTTAATTGTCACGATAACAATCATTGGGTTTCAAATTTATAAATAGAAAGGGAAATAAATTGTAAATGATAGTGAATCATGAATCTATCAATAATAAATATCAAGGAGAAATCAATGTTATATCATTGAGATAATAAAATCATATATTAAATAATGTATAAATGTATTTGACCACTGGTTATTGATTCTAAAAATCAACATATTTAATACCATCCTGATTTATCAATCCAATATGAGAAATTTTTATCAAAAATGAATCCTAATAATCTATAGCTTAAAGATTCATTATTCAACCAATAAATATGTTAAAATAAACATTATATAAGTTTGAAAAATTCTATGTAAGTGTGATAAAATTCAATGAATGCCTCATCATTGTCTACATTATATTACTATCAATATTTTATAACCAGTTTGAAGAATGAAAAATATAAATGGAAGAATAAATAATAACATCAATATTGTAAATTTCTATTTAGAAAATAACATGGGGAAACCGTCATGAATAAATTCATAAACACACGAGTATCAATAAAACCCTTCAATATCATCCAATTCTTTCATTTAATATTATTATCTTCATTAGGTGAATAAAAAAACATAACCAATATAAAATTTCAAATGATGATACAACATCGACACATAACATTATGGATAATCCTCATATCTACTACATTGATATGAATCCTCAATATCATTTTGATAATAATGAAAGTACCGATGAAAAACTCAAACTCAAAGACTCATGAGAAATCAAAAAACAAAAAAATTGTCATCCCATCATGAAATAGTAATAAAAAATGTTATGAAACAAAAGAATGAGAAGTTATAAATAGAATTCCATGTAAGTAAATATTATGATATGAACAAAAGTAAAATAGGAGAAAGATAAAGATACCTTGGACGGTGGATCATTGTCACAGAAAAATAGTCCTACGAATCGATCACTTGGATAAACCAAAATGATCCCAAATTCAACTATTTTTTTGAGATAAGTTATAAGAAATAAAATAAATGCAAGGTAAAAATAAAATATATAGAAAAACCAATAAAATATTATGTCCAAATGTGATCGGGATCTATCATACTACGACAGCCTAATATCTAGAGAACCTATTGTGATTTCCAAATATGAATCCCACTTTCATGATGAAAATAACCATTTATTAGATAAAAATAGTGTATATTATTTCATTACTAAAAGTTTCATTTCAATTTTCAAATCTGTGAGAATAATGGTATGTTTTCCACTCTTCTTGATCATCGCCATCGACCAAAGATAAACACCATAGTGGGGTCTATGTAAAATTGTGCAATGACATCCTAAATGGAAGAATCCAGAAACCTGACCTCTAGGTAATCATGACATGACACCACCCATAATATAATAACCATAAAAATTATTAGTAAATATGTAATATAATTCAATACATACAAAAGAGGATTCCCCCAAAATACATTTCAAAAAATACACCTCAAAAATCATCTCACAATGACCAATGCTAGTTATATGGTGATGAGAGTCCAATACTGAAATAGAATCAGCCATGAATCTCATTTCAAATTCCCTCATATCATTAAAAATCCTCATGACATGATTTATCTTCCCATATACAACCTGTGTTGTGAAAAATACCATCAATACAATGATATAACACTTACAGAATAAATTTCAATTATGGAAGCTCATTCATTCCCTCAACCTAAAGATTTAGATAAACAAATCTTTGGGATCCCCTAACAAATAGAAAATTAAAAACAAAGGGTTTTTAAAAATATGATCCCTTATAAATATTTTTCATTATTACTATATAAAGTTTTATATTTTCATTATATGGTGATCTTAGGAAAGAGGTTTCCAATATCTTATACTAATTATTTTTAATATATTGTTTGATATTTAGAAACCCTTTAGTGGTATTAGTACATATAATGATTTTTGGTTCCTAATAAATTGTATGTTGTATTTCTTATCCTAATAGGTAACAGATAATTTATATTTTAGTGTTCTTTACAATATGGGATATTGTATGCCATCATAGGTTTATCATATATGATATCAGATATCATAATACATGATCCTTTTAAAATACTTTATTTTTGTAATATCATAGTACGTAATATATTTAATATTAATAAATGAATGCAATAATATGCACTATTTTTAATTAAAATAAAGTGTCACATCATATATACCACATAGTGTATATCATAAAGCGATGACAAAATACCCCATTTATAAGTGACAAAAAAAAGCACTGATAAAAGACCCCTTTATCATCGCTTTTTAAAAGCACTGATAAAGGAAAAAAACTTTAAAATAAATTAAAAGAATTAAATCCTGTGGGAAGAGATTTTAATAGCGCTTGACCCCCCTTTATCACCACTAGGAGGTCTCCCACGTTCTTCCCTTCCCATGAATCCTCACACACGCGCAACCCTTTGTGCTTCCACCCGAACTTGTTTCCGCAACCTCTCCCTTTTGCGGCTTCACCTTTACCACTACACTATTTCATTTTTTCTCTAATTAATGATATATCTATTTATATTTGTATATATATAGTTATATTCAATCATATATTAATATAGATTCATATTAATATAAATATATTTATTCATATATTAGTATATATATATTCATTCGTATATTAATATATATTTATATTTATATATTTAGATATATATTTTTAGTTATAATTTATTATCCTTATATTTATTCGTATATTAATATATACTTATAAGATTAGTTTTAAATACATTTATGAAGTACATTTCTTATGTGTGTTTATAATTAAATAAATAAATACATACATACATATATACAACCCACACACACACATACACATATATATTCATGAATAAATACATATATATATATGTATTTGAAAATCCATAAAATGTTAAAACGACCATAAATTATAATATAAATCCTGTTTCAACTCCACAACCAGTCAAATCGAAAAAAATAAAAAACTCTTCGATACTATATGTAGTACAGGGCTAACAGACTTCCAGATCAGAAGTTATACCTGTTTGAATGTTAACAAATCAGGGTATCCCGACTAAAAACTCAGTTTTAGAGGACTTCTATGCCTTTTTTGGCCTCAAAAAATGTGTTAGAGGCTTGTCTTGGGTTACTAGTGGGTAGAGATCATTGTGGGCTTCGATTTTATATGCTTTAGATCTCAAACGAACACCCAGATCAAAAGTTATTGTCATTTGAATTTTGAGTTATATTTTCAACTTATTTTAGATCTTAAATTAATTGTTTTGATTTTTTGTGTCTTCAAATTGTTATTAAATGACTTTTAATCGATAGTAATTAGGAAATTGTTAGTTAATAATATTTTTTAAAATATTTTAAAACCATTTTCATTAAATTTCTTATATATTAAATTTAATAGTCTATTTATACGTATCTAAAACATATTTAAAAAATATATATTATATTTATATCAATATAAATATACTTACATAACAATAATTTATTTTTCATGATTTTTTAAACAAAAAATTTATCACTGGTGGTAAAAAGCATTGATAAATCCCCCCTTTATCAGCGCTTTTTTAGCATTGATAAACATTCTCATTTATTGGTGTTTTTAGCGCTGATAAAGGCCCCCTATAGTAGCGCCTTTTTAGCGCTGATAAAGGGGTAACACTTCCCTTGCCCGTTTTTTGTAGTGGTGAAGGTTATATCACATAAATATCATATTATTTCATATGTTTTTCATTTACATATCCTATAATATATAGATTTTGTATAATATGATATATAATTTATGATATCCATAATTGAGATAAAATAATATTATTATAATGTGGTCTATTAATTTTCAAACAAATTGTTGAATATAATGTCAAAAAAATCTTAAAATATGGCATCAAGGAAAAATGTTACTTTTCAAAAATTCAATTATTAATCAATTTATATGGTTATAAAATTTTTATAAATTTTAAAAATGGATTTTGGGATATTTATTTGTTTTTTAATAATTTTATAAATTAATTTATTATAAATTTTTATAATTAATTAATAAATTATTATAAAGCATTTATTAAATAAATGTTTTACAACACTAAATATTTGTATTAAATACCATTTGTATTAATATGGAATAAATTTTAATTTGTATGTAAAGTATTTATATAGATATCATAACTGTAATTTATAAAGTGTTTATAGATTAAATAATACAACAATATATAAAATAATTTATATAAAAAATAATAATTTTTCAGAATTATATAATTTTGAACAGTTCAATATAAATAAGAATATTTGATAATTTCTTTAATCTATATCAAGAAAGAGTTTTTATAATTAATATAAAAAGTATTAAATATGATTAAATATTTGATACTCTGGATATTTAAAAAATATATGAGTAATTTATATATAATGTTTATATTTTAGATATTATATGTTTAATTAAATTTTATATAAGTAAAAATATGAATGATTTTATAATGGAAATAAATATAGAGTCTATATATACATAGTTATAAAATATACATAATGCATGGCCAAATTTCATAATCATTGTAAATTTATTGATAATTTTTTATAAAATGGTCACTCATTTTTTAGTAAATCCACTTATTATTCAAAAACACATTTCTTCAAAAATTGATTTTTTTTTGTAACAATAAATTATAATTAATTTTTATAAATTAAAGAAATGAAGTTTTATAAAATGGATATCATTTTAGAAATTAAAAAAATCAATAATATATTAAGGTGAAATTTTGGGATTTTTTTGAAATGTTTGATATTATAGTGAATAGTGAAAATTACTTATTTTATATTCTGGTCATTTTATTCCACTAAATCATGTAATTTAAAAATACCATTATATTTTGGATTCAGTATTAAATTAAAATATGAACTGTTTTAATTTTAAATTCTAATAAATTTCATTTCAAATTGAAAATTACATTATTTTGGTATAAGTTTATTTTTTATGATTAAATACAATGTTTTAAAAAAAGTTATTTTTAATTGCATAAAAATAATCCATTTTAATTAATAAAAATAACCACTAGTAAATAAATATATAAATGAAATTAATATATTATAAATACATTTATATGAATTTAAATTCATATAATGATGAATTCAAATCATAGAGTTAATATAATTTCATCTATTTCATGAAAAAAAATTCCCAAAAGGGAGAATTTTTGATAAGTTTTGGAGGATTAAGTTAAAATAAAATTCTATGAATAATGTTAATTTAATTTTATAAAATTTATTCAATATTTTGAATAATCATAATTAATATTATTTAATATGGTTAACAAAATATTTCTTCATAATGAATTGTAAAAATAGAGAAAATTAATTTATGTGGTTATGCGTATAATAGTGTTTTATGCTTTACATGAACTAGTGTTAAAAATAATTTTCCACTTACATAGGATTTTTATATTTAAAATTAAATTTAAAATTTATAATCATCATTTAAAAAATATAAAATAAGACTCATTTAATTATTATTCTTAAATTCAAAATTACCAATATTAAAACATGTTTCCATGGGGACGACTAAAATGGTAAGAGTGAGTACCCATAAATGTAAAGGGAATAAAAGGCTTAAAAAGTGTTTCATTTTAAATTTTGAAGGTGTTTCTTGACCTTATCTTTCCTACACTACATCATCTATTAATTGTTTAGGCACCTTTCCTGAGAGTGACTTCCCCTTATTGAATAGTTTTTGGTATTTAAAAAATGTCACTCCTTATCAATTATAAAATAGAACATCCTCACCTATTTTATTTACACTGAATAAGACTTTGGTTTAGACAATAACTTCTTAGATACAATTTTTACCCCCATTCCCATGATCTATATACCTTTTTATTAGAAACCCTCCTTGGGAGGCTTTTGGTGCAAACCTAAAGACGTTGTAAGAATTATAGGCATCATTCATAACTTAGAATTTTATTTTATTTATTCTTCCAGCTCCTTAAAATATTATTAAACCATGATAATATAATAACATCAATATCTAACATATAATAAGATACTATTATTATAATTTCATAACCTGCATCCATATGTTCTTCTATCAAATGGGAAATGAAACCATCTTCCATCTAAACTTTGGGCCAACACCTCGCAAACCAATGTAATTCATTTTATATCATCGGGTCTCATGATTGATTATGATGATGGATTTAATTTATTTATATTATATTCATGACATTTTGATAATTTTGAAAAATAATACGTCACATATTTTATTACATTTCCTTTCATTAAAAGATGATAACATCCTTCATGCGTATATAGAGACTACCACTTCCACGAATGGTGTGATTAATTTATTGTCACTGCATCACATGGATGGTATATTTATTATATAATTATAATTATGTAAAGATAAAAAATTATTTCTTTTATTACATCGTATGGGTTGAAAAATGTAAGTGTTACACATGTGTACGTACAACCTGCCATCTCCAAGATTTTAACATTGTTCATTTTTCAAAAACATCCTTAATGGTTGGTTTTAAAAGTATAATTTATGTATGAAAATGATAATTATTTCATGATTATTTTTTACATATAATATATCAACAAATTATTTTTAACATAGTCATCCTTCCAAAGTCATTTTGAAAAAATGAACCAAATATCATCAAAACACCTAACACGAACATATTTTATTAAGTAAATAAATATAAAATTTTAATAAATAAATTAATAGGAATACTATATATTAAATGGTTCTAAATCAAGTAAATAATTAACATAATTTTATTAATTATAATTTAAAGTACGTATGTGGTGATTCATACTCGAGGTAAGGTGGTTCTTAACTGAATTTCTATTAATAGGGTTATAATTCTATTTCATTGAATATTTTATAATATTATTATATGTGAATTGTCCTTTAATTATATTATGTGATATTTCAACTTTTTTTATTAACATTTGTTTCATATAATCACTTTATTGATTAATTATCACTCCAATTATATGATCTTGGTAATGGATTTCCTCTCAATTTCCCTTCATTAATAATAATTATAAAGTTATGTTGCTAATTTATATTATATTGGTTATATGATTTTCCTTTTATATATTACATCATGAATCCTTCATCTATAATTTTATTTTATGTTATAATTTATTTTAATTTATTCAATTCAAATTGATTATAAAGCTACCAAAGTTGTAAAGGATTTATGTTACAGTATCATTTTATTTTTTAGATTTTTCATGTTCATGTTTCCTTTGATAAAATCATAAAAAATTAATTTCTTGAAATATATATATTTAATTATAATCCAGTTATAAATTTGGTTAACATGTTCATTTTCCATTTTTGACCTTATTAAGTAATGTGACATCAATAAAGTTTCTTGTAAGTAATACAGATTTTGTATCTTATTTTAGATCTATAATCTTTCTCTTCCATATCAATATTTTGCATGGAAATTTTAAAGAATGATTTAATATTTATATAATGATTTCTCAAATTTACTTTTACCCTTGTTTGACTTTTATTTATAAAAATGTTTAAAAACAATATTTCTATCCCTTTTCTAAATAACATACTTTTGACGTTTGTTATAAATCTATGACATTAATGTTTACTTTTAACTTCTACGGAATGAATGGGATTTTCCATATTAAAAACCACTAAATGAATTGAATCATTAATTACATTTTTCCATGGTTCTTTTTAATGAATTGTTTTATTTTAATTTGTAAAATTTTAGATTTTAAAAGAAAAAAAATCAACATCTAATGGGTATTTTCCTAAAAAAGTGTTCCAAGTGATCTTCTATAGAGATTTTCATCAATTATGATAACCTTTTATGTTAGATATTGCTTCCTATTTTTGGGGATATATCTTACATATATTCCTACATCATACTCCATTCCTATGAAGGGGGTAATACATGGATTATATTAATTTATCAAACACCTTCTTTATGAAATATCATTTTATTAGGACACGTAAAAATATTATGAAACCCATTTCATTACATGTGTAATTATAATGTTTATACCTTATAATTTATTAAATTTTTATGGAATATGTAATAATATATGTAATGTCCTGGAATTTCTATGTATTTTCCAATATTATATGGAATTATTTTGAGACCACACTGTTTGATGACATGTGATTCCAGGGTCCGATGAGCCCGTAACAAAATTTTGAACTTTTTAGGTTTGTTTAAGTAAACATTCTAGTGATATTTTCTATATTTTAAACCAGTGCTTGGATAAAAAATATGAGGGCACTGTTGAACTCATAATGCCGATATTCTACTAGAATGAACCTAAGATCAATCTGAAAGGGTTTAATGGAAATTTTAATTTTCATAATTTTTAGAAAAAAATAAAATAACATAAAAATATATTTTATTTTTTTCTTTCAAAACCATTTAGCGGAGAACGGTGGTGATGCATTGTGGCGAAGAGACACATTAAATGAATCTCATTAATGGATCATTTTTGTGATGTGTAATAATGCATTAAATAAAGCGTAACAAATATGATGTTTCATAAATAAAACACCATAAATTCATTACAGAATATCATAACAGAAACATTGCAACTTTTTTATTTTAATGGGTTAATTCATTGGAATGTTGAGAATCAATGGGTGGAAATTTATACAATGAACTGATGGCAGGAAATCTCTCCAATGATGAACAAAGAGTATTTATGGATGGTTAATGACTTCGATGCATCTCATAGAATGGGACTAGTGAGTGACGAATAACTTTAACCTATTGAATCTTCCTAGGATGACCGATTTAACATCGAACTACTTTGAGTTAGGGGTTTATTTTGTTTAGGTTTTTCGCATTTTTATTATATAACAACAAATGAAGATCAACCCATGAAAAGGTTGATCAGCGAATCATGTGTTCTTGTGGGAGGGTGTAATCTTGGGGTTTTGAATTGATTTTGATTATTAACTATAGAAACTGTAATCCCAACCTCCTCCAGTTTTTAAAACACTAATGTAGAGGTAATGGGTTGACACTAACAATGTCTGAGCCCCTATTCCTTGTGCGTTATTTGTGGTCGAGCATTCAAATTGGCGGTAAGAAAACATTTAGGCCTTCTTTGGGAAGGAAACACCCCATGGAGGCTGGAGTCATAGGTGGCGCGAAGAACAGACCACCGATGTGGACATGGTGGTCTGCGAAAGAACATGTCTACACGTTGGAAGAGGGTTGTGGTCGGCCCAGGCCACGACGGTGAGGAAAGATCCACTGGTCTCCATGCTATTGGTTGGCTGCGGTTGGAAGCCACCACTCAACCACATCAGTTCACTACAGATGAAGAACTATGCCTTTTCCCACAAGAAAAAGGCCATGTTCTTTTGACTGCAATAGAGAAGGCAACCACACGGATGACCCCTTGGGCAAGGGGGATCCAGATGTGGCCCCCAGCCATGTCCTGGCTAGGTAGACAGGGTAGGGTGTGGGCCACCCCACCAGGCAGGATGCGGGCCACCCCATTATGCAGGGTGTGGGCCATCTCGGTGGGCTGGACCTAGGTTGTGCCGAGTCCGAGTCAGGTCTGCAGGCCCGGGTCGGATCATACTAGTCCCAAACCCAACCAGACCCTTTTTGTAATTACAAAAATATCTTTCAAACCGAACTTCCAATTGATGGGATGTTTGTGGCATTGGAACCCTATTGAAAAGGAAAATATTTTAGCATACTCTATGGATGGTTTCATGGAAGTTGAAATTCAATGAATGTCTTGAGGTTCGGTTCTCCTGAAATCAATCACACTGTATGTGGAATCCCAGTAGTTGTATAAGACCTAAAGACTACTAAAAATTGACTCTATGGGGATCCACTGCAATGGCTCAGTGGGAAACAACTTTTATGTAACTTTGTAGGACCACAATGAGGAGCAGCTTCTCTGTGACCCGACAGACCCATGGTACTCGAAAGGAGGAGTACCTATTTATGGCTAATGTGGGAAGCAGCTTCTATATGACCCAGTATTCCCACGGAGGGGAGAAGCTTCTTTGCGATCCAGCATACCCACGATACTAATTAGGTATGAGTACCACAATAGTCCATAGTTAGTGGATATCGGCTTCTATGGGACCCAGTAGGCCTAATGTACTCATTGATGGGGAATTCTCTAATAGCCCATGGGGTCTGATAATGTGACTGCTGGTCCAACATTCATACTCTATAATATACTGAGTGTGAGCATTCTTGTGTCATGATCATGCTTAATGATCATGTTTTTTGGTTTTCTCTATGGATTGTTTTGTGGAATTTCATTATTATTTTTTGTGGTTTCTACTAAGTATTTTGGTACTCACACCTACATGGGCTTTGCCCACATGTGTTGTATTTGATGTATATGACATCCATTTTAACGAAGGGCTTGGTGTACCAGGACCCAGTGGTGCCAAGTGAGACCAGAAAGGTGGGGCGTACTTCTATGTGTTCTAGCAGGTACTATTTACTTACCCATCAGGTGGGGTTTCTAGTGGAATGATTTAGGCGTTTCCCTTCCACATTCTTATTTTTAGTATATTTTTTGTTGGGTTTGTATTCTAGACCATTTGACCTACAGTTTTTACTTTTACCCGGTGATTAATTATTGGAATGCATGTTTACTTTTATAGATTTGTGACATGATTGTATGTGCATTCATACTGGTACTCAGTAAAATACCTCCCACTTTCTGGTTGATGCCTTCTGCACTAGTTTCCAACCCCTAGCCTTCAAGAGGTGGGTTTGGGGTATGTCACACCATGGGCCCTGAGGGACAGGTCGTGATAAAGTGTTATCAAAGGTGGTTGGTTCTACCTCAATTACTGGGATTATTTTGTTTTTTATTGGGAATCACTATTAATTGTTTTGAGTTTGACTTTTAGACTCGGGGAGTCCAGTGTTTGTGCAGCAGCTGACATATCCATACACCAGGACCTTGATTATACCTTTTGTCTATATACATAAAAACACTGGTTGCATGCATCATATAGGAATTGTGTGTTTCCTTATGATATTATTTAAAAAAATTCATCTCACCAGGTATAATATTCTGACTTTGGTACATCTTGATGTGTATTATGATTCCTCCATGCATACAGCTAACTCAGATTCTAATGTGTGGCTGTGAGCACAACCCCCTAACGGTGAGGCGTCGATTCAAGGACTAGTTCTAAATATGGACCCGTCGGGTGATGCATCAGTGTTACCGCCACAATTTTATCAATATTTACAACTGGAATTTCCGGTAGAGGATGCACATAGGCTCCGCGCCTTAAACGAGTTACAGAGACAGAGACCTCGTGGGTTTAGGGGAGAGACAGATCCTTAGGCCATTGAGAACTAGCTAAAGATGGTGATATGGGTTTTCTTTTTAGTGAGTTTGACACTCAATCAGATGGTGATCTTAGTTGTGAGCCTTCTCCAGGGCTCGGTAGGGAGATGGTGGTGCCTGAGGATTCAGAATCTTGATGAGGTGAGGCTCTCTTGGGATGTCATTGAGTGGATCTTTTAGTGGATTTCTTCCCTATGACAATGTGCTTGGTGAACATACAGGACACACTTCACCTACAACAGGGAAGCATGTCAGTGGCTGAGTTCTCTATGAGGTTTTCAGACCTCTCTCTCTACTCCAAAAACATGGTGTGGGACCCTTTATTCAGGGACCAAACCATTGAGTATGGACTCAGATGGGAGATCATGGAATCCATGGTTTCTCTTAGCATCCCCAACCAGGCTGGAGAGCTAGAGAGATCCCTTCTTGTGGAGAGCTTTCTAGCAGAGCCAATACCGATAGATTGAGCCACTAGGTGACATCAAGCGGCATATTCTTTAGTAGTGAGGAACAAAAAGTAGATGAGGGGACCCAAGTTGTCCATATCTTTTAGGGGATAACCCCAAGACTCATGTTCGGTAGTGTGAGGCTCCCATAGTAGAGGGAGTCAATATAAATAAGAATATTTGATAAATTTTTTAATCTATATCAAAAAAGAGTTTTGATAATTAATATAAAAATGATTATATATGATTAAATATTTGATACTCTGGATATTTACAAAATATATGAGTAATTTATATATAATGTTTATATTTTAGATATTATATGTTTATGTAAATGTCATATAAGTAATAATATGAAGGATTTTATAATAGAAATAAATATAGAGTCTATATATACATAGTTATGAAATATACATAATGCATGGAAAAATGTCATACTCATTGTAAATTTATTGATAAATTATTAAAAAATGATCACTCATTTTTTAGTAAATCCACTTATTCAAAAACACATTTCATCAAAAATTGATTTTTATTTTATTTTTTGTAACAAAAAATTATAATTAACCATTATAAGTTAAATAAATGAAGTTTTATAAAATGGTTATCATTTTAGAAATAAAAAAATAAATATTATATTAGGGTGAAATATTGGGATTTTTTTGAATTGTTTGATATTATAGGGAATAGTGAAAATTACTTATTTTATATTCTGGTCATTTTATTCCACTAAATCATGTAATTTAAAAATACCATTATATTTTGGATTCAGTATTAAATTAAAATAAGAACTCTTTTAATTTTAAATTCTAATCAATTTCATTTCAAAATGAAAATTTCATTATTTTGGTATAAGTTTATTTTTTATGCTTAAATACAATGTTTTAAAAAAAGTTTTTTTAATTGCATAAATCTAATCCATTTTAATTAATAAAAATAACTAATAGTAAAAAAATATATAAATGAAATTAATATGTTATAAATAAATTTATATGTATTTAAATTCATATAATGATGAATTCAAATCATAGAGTTAATATAATTTCATCTATTTCATGAAAAATTTTTCCTAAAAGGGATAATTTTTGATATGTTGTAAAGGATTAATTTAAAATTAAATACGATGAATAATGTAAATTTAATTTTATAAAATTCATTCCATATTTTTAATGATCATAATTAATATTATTTAATATGGTAAATATAATTTTTGTTCACAATGAATTGTAAAAATAGAAACAATTAATTTTTTTGGTTATGCTTAAAATAGAGTTTTATGATTTACATGAACTAGTGTTAAAAATAATTTTCTACTTACATAGGATTTTTATATTGAAAATGGAATTTAAAATTTATAATCATCATTTAAAAATATCAAATAAGACTCATTAAATTATTAATCTTGAATTCAAAATTACCAATATTAAAACATGTTTCCATGGTGACGAATAAAATAGTAAGAGCGAGTAACCATAAATTTAAAGGTAATAAAAGGCTTAAAAAGTGTTTCATTTTAAATTTTGAAGGTTTTTCTTGACCTTATCTTTCTTACACTACATCATTTATTAATTTTTTAGGCACTTTTACTGAGAGTGACTTCCCCTTATTGAATAGTTTTTGGTATTTAACAAATGTCACTCCTTTTCAATTATAAAATATAACATCCTATCCTATTTTATTAACACTTAATAAGCCTTTGGTTTAGACAATACCTTCTTAGATACATTCTTTACCCCCATTCCCATGCTCTATAGACCATTTTATTAGAAACCCCTCCTTAGAATGCTTTTGGTGAAAAACTAAAGATGCTGTAAAATAAGAGGCATCATTCATAACTTAGAATTTTATTTTATTTATTCTTCCAACTCCACTACTGGAAATGCTGTTTTTCCCAATGGGTGTTTACCAATGGTTTTCTAAAATCGTTGGGCTTGAAGGATTAAGAAAGCCTTTCCCACCGGTTCATTTAAACCTTTGGGAAAAGCCTCCCCTTTGCCAACGGTTTGAAGAAACCATTGGTAAAGGGGTGTGTTAATCACCTTTTGCCAACGGTTCAAAGAACCGTTGGGAAAGGGTCACCCCTTTTCCAACGGTTTCCTCAAACCGTTGGCAAAGGGGTCCTTAGCATCTCTTTCCCAACGGTTCTTTAAAACCGTTGGGAATTATTTCCCCCAAATCCAGCCGCGAGGCTGCTCTTTCCCATTCGCACAGAACATAATTTCATCCGCTCCACCGCTCTCCTCTCGCGAAATCCCCTATCTGAAGAGGTGAAAACCATCTGAATCATGTATCTTTTCATTTATACACATATACTTCCTTATTTTTATTTTTATTGCTTTAGTATTTTAGTTTTAAGTTATCAATCCACCTCCAGCTCTCTGCTGCTCTCCAAATCCCCCATCCGAATAGGTGAAAACCCATTTGAATCATCTCAAATCAAGTAATTTTTTCTTTATACACATATGGTACCTTATTTTTATTGTTATTGATCTAATATTTTAGTTTTAAGTTTGGATTTTGATTTGATTTCACCGTGTAAAATAGGGAAATGAATAAATATTTTGTTAATTAATTAGTTTCCCCTGGAATATCAGTTGTGTTATAATGTCCATGCTAAATAAAGGGGTAATGTAATAAAAGACCTTGAATAAATAAATTGTGGAAGTTGGGGTATGTTGCCTATATGAGAGGTTTTTTATTGTGTTTCATTGTATGTTGTAGGATGTTTTATGGGGATTGAGGTGACCAGTTGGGCTTTGTGATATGTGGGGTTGTAATGTGATGGTTAGTGGGCATGGATGTGTCATGTGAAGTTGTATGATAGTGATGATGTGTGGTGGTGTTGTGTCGTGTGGAGGTGTTGTGTGATGAAGTTGTGGTGTATAATGTGGTGAGGTGGTTTTGGTTGTGCGGTGGTTTGTGATGTGCAATTTTTTTATTGTGATATGTGGTTGTTTTGGTGAGATGGTTGGTCGATGTAACATGGTGTCGATGGTTATTGTGAGATGGTGAGTTGTTGTGTGGTGGTTTTATTAGTTTCCTGGTTATCTATGGAATAAATTATAATGTTAAAACAAAAAAAACAAGATATTAAATAAATGAAATGGAATAGAAATTGATGTGTGGTAAATGGATTTAATTAATTTAACATTAAATGAATGGACAATGTAAGTGTGAATGAAGTGGCTTATAAATGAATGTGAGAAATGCTTTGCGTCTTGTGTGGTGGTGGTGTGGTTTATGTGTTTTATGGTAGTAGTGAAGTGTGTGATTATGTAGTTAATGTGAACCCATAGGTTGAGTATTTTGTGCTATCTATATATCATGTATTTTTATGTTATTTCTACACATTCCAGGGGGGTGGTATGTCCAGGTGGTGGTGGTGGGGTTGCAGGGGAGGGGGTGTGGGCTGTTTGGGAGGGTGGACGGGGCTATCCAGGGGGGGTACGGGGTGTCCAGGGGGGTACGGGGGTGGGCGGGCTGTCCACAAGGGTGGACGGGCTGTCCACGGGGGTGGCCGGGCTGTCAAGGAGGGGTGGTCGGGCTGTCTAGGGGGGGTGGGTGGGCTGGCCACGGGGGGTAGGGGTGTCCAGGGGGGTGGGCGGGCTATCCAAGGGGGTGGGGGCTGTCCATAGGGAGAAGGGGTGTCGAGGGGGGTGGGTGGGCTGTCGACGAGGGTGGTTGGGCTGTCTAGGGGGTAGGGGTGTCCACGGGGGTGGGCGGGGCTGTTCAGGGGGTGTGGCTATCCTGGGGGTCTGGGTGGGGTGTCCTGGTGGGGGAGGGGTGTGTGGGGTGTCCAGGTGGGGTGGTATGTCTAGCTGGTGGTGGTGGGGTTGCAGGGAAGGGGGTGTGGGCTGTTTGGGAGGGTGGGCGGGGCTATCCAGGGGGGTACGGGGTGTCTAGGGGAGTACGGGGGTGGGCGGGCTGTCCAGGGGGGGTGGGTGGGCTGGCCACAGGGGGTAGGGGTGTCCAAGGGGGTGGGCGGGCTATCCAAGGGGGTGGGGGCTGTCCATAGGGAGATGGGGTGTCGAGGGGGGTGGGTGGGCTGTCCACGGGGGTGGTTGAGCTATCTAGGGGGTAGGGGGCGTCCACGGGGGTGGGTGGGTTGTCCACGGGGGTGGGCGGGGCTGTCCACGGGGGTGGGAAAGGCTGTCCATGGGGGTGGGCGGGGCTGTCCAGGGGGTGTGGGCTGTCCTGGAGGTCTGGGTGGGGTGTAATGGTGGGGGAGGGGTGTGTGGGGTGTCCAGGGGGGGTTGGTATGTCTAGGTGGTGGTGGTGGGGTTGCATGGGAGGGGGTGTGGGCTGTTTGGGAGGGTGGGCGGGGCTATCCCAGGTGGGGGTACGGGGTGTCCAGGGGGGTACGGGGGTGGGCGGGCTGTCCACAAGGGTTGACGGGCTGTCCACGGGGGTGGCCGGGCTGTCAAGGAGGGGTGGGCGGGCTGTCCAGGGGGGGTGGGTGGGCTGGCCACAGGGGGTAGGGGTGTCCAGGGGGGTGGGCGGGCTATGAATTTGACCGTTTGACGCCCGTTTTGGCCGTTTATGACACCAGAACTGCGTTGTCGGTCACCGCGGGCACACGGCACGTCCGATTGACGTCTCATCTGCTCGACCACTTCAGAAATCACTCACCTGTATTTGTCGTCTGATTTCAGGCCATTCTGAAATCGTTCGGCCCGTTTGGACCACCCTCACGCGCGTTTACGAAGCGCGCGCATCACTTAAAACATGAATATTGAGTCGTACCGCGCAAACCGCATGTCTAATTGACATGCCGTCTACGCGTACACGTCATGAATAATGATTAGAATGTTTCACGGTGGTTTCAGCTCAATCTGAGGTCGTCCTCTATGAATTTGACCATTGGATGCCCGTTTTGGCCGTTTGTGACACCAGAACTGCGTTGTCGGTCACCGCGGGCACACGACACGTCCTATTGACGTGCCTTCTGCTCGACCACTTCAGAAATCACTGTCCCATATTTTTCGTCTGATTTCAGGCCATTCCGACTTCATTCGGCCCATTTGGACCCCCCTCATGCGCGTTTACGAAGTGCCCACATCACTTAAAACACGAATATTGAGCTGTACTGCGCAAACCGCACATCCGATTGACGTTCCGTCTATGCGTACATGTCACGAATAATAATTATAATGTTGCACGGTGGTTTTAGGTCAATCTGAGGTCGTCCTCTATGAATTTGACCGTTGGATGCCCGTTTTGGCCGTTTATGACACCAGAACTACGTTGTCGGTCACCGCGGGCCCACGGCACGTCCGATTGACGTTCCGTCTGCTCGAACACTTCATAAATTACTCACCCGTATTTGTCGTCTGATTTCAGGCCATTCCGAAATCGTTCGGCCCGTTTGGACCACCATCACGCGCGTTTACGAAACGCGTTCATCACTTAAAACACGAATATTGAGACGTACCGCGCAAACCGCACGTCCGATTGACATTCTGTCTGTCCGTACACGTCACGAATAATAATTAGAATGTTTAACGGTGGTTTCATCTCAATATGAGGTCGTCCGCTATGAATTTGACCGTTTGACGCCCGTTTTGGCCGTTTATGACACCAGAACTGCGTTGTCGGTCACTGCGGGCACATGGCACGTCCAATTGACGTGCCGTCTACTCGACCACTTCATAAATCACTCACCCGTATTTGTCGTCTGATTTCAGGTCATTCCGACTTCGCTCGGCCCATTTGGACCCCCCTCACGCGCGTTTACGAAGCGCGTGCATCACTTAAAATACGAATATTGAGCCGTATCGTGCAAACCGCACGTCCGATTGACGTGCCGTCTGCGCGTACACGTCACGAATAATAATTAGAATGTTGCACTATGGTTTCAGCTCAATCTGAGTTGGTCCGCTATGAATTTGACAGTTGGACGCCCGTTTTGGCCGTTTGTGACACCAGAACTGCGTTGTCGGTCACCGCGGGCACACGGCACGTCCGATTGACGTGCTGTCTACTCGACCACATCAGAAATCACTCACCCGTATTTTTCGTCTGATTTCAGGCCATTCCGACTTCGTTCGGCCCATTTGTACCCCCCTCACGCGCGTTTACGAAGCGCGTGCATCACTTAAAACACGAATATTGAGCCGTACCGCGCAAACCGCACGTCCAATTGGTGTGTCGTCTGCACGTACACGTCATGAATAATAATTAGAATGTTGCACGGTGTTTTTAGGTCAATCCGAGGTCGTCCGCTATGAATTTGATGGTTGGACGCCCGTTTTGGCCGTTTATGACACCAGAACTGCATTGTCGGTCACCGCGAGCACACGGCACGTCCGATTGACGTGCCGTCTGCTCGAACACTTCAGAAATGACTCACCCGTATTTGTCGTCTGATTTCAGGCCATTCCGACTTCGTTTGGCCCGTTTGGACCCCCCTCACGCGCGTTTACGAAAAGCGCGCATCACTTAAAACACGAATATTGAGCCGTACCGCGCAAACCGCACGTCCGATTGGCATGCCGTCTGCGCGTACACGTCACGAATAATAATTATAATGTTTCACGGTGTTTTCAGGTCAATCAGAGGTCGTCCGCTATGAATTTGACCGTTTGACGCCCATTTTGGCCGTTTATGACACCAGAACTGCGTTGTCGGTCACCGCGGGCACACGGCACGTCCGATTGACGTGCCGTCTACTCGACCACTTCATAAATCACTGAACCATATTTGTCGTCTGATTTCAGGACATTCCGAAATCGTTCGGCCCATTTGGACCACCCTCACGCGCGTTTACGAAGCGCGCGCATCACTTAAAACACGAATATTGCGCCGTACCGCGCAAACCGCACATCCGATTGACGTGCCGTCTACGCGTACACGTCACGAATAATAATGAGAATGTTTCACGGTGGTTTCAGCTCAATCCGAGGTCGTCCGCTATGAATTTGACCGTTTGACGCCCGTTTTCGCCGTTTATGACACCAGAACTGCGTTGTCGGTCACCGCGGGCACATGGCACGTCCAATTGACGTGCCGTCTGCTCGACCACTTCATAAATCACACACCCATATTTTTCGTCTGATTTCAGGCCATTCTGACTTCGTTTGGCCCGTTTGGACCCCCCTCATGCGCGTTTATGAAGCACGCACATCACTTAAAATACGAATATTGAGCCGTACTGCGCAAATCGCACGTCCGATTGATGTGCCGTCTGTTCATACACATCACGAATAATAATTAGAATGTTTCACGGTGGTTTCAGCTCAATCTGACGTCGTCCGCTATGAATTTGACCGTTGGACGCCCGTTTTGGCCGTTTATGACATCAGAACTGCGTTGTCGGTCACCGCGGGCACACGACACGTCCGATTGACGTCCCGTCTGCTCGACCACTTCATAAATCACTCTCCCGTATTTTTTGTCTGATTTCAGGCCATTCCGACTTTGTTCGGCCAGTTTGGACCCCACTCACGCGCGTTTATGAAGCACGCGCATCACTTAAAACACGAATATTGAGTCGTACCGCGCAAACCGCACGTCCGATTAACGTGCCGTCTGCGCGTACACGTCAAGAATAATAATTATAATGTTGCATGGTGGTTTCATCTCAATCCGGAGATGTGGTGTGGCCGGAACCACTCAAAGTGTCCGTCTTTTGTTTCAAAAGGACGTCATTTTAATTGAAAAGCATCAACTGACATACGGAAAACCGACCAAACGCATTCCGAATCTGTTGATAATTTATCCCAACAATCCATGGGTCATATGTGACGTGTACGAGCCAACCCGGGATGAATATGAGTCGCGGTGTGGGCAGGATAAGTCTAAGTGACTCTCTTTTGTTTAAAATGGACACCATTTTAAGTACATACAGAAAAACGACCAAACGGATTCGGTTTCCGTTGAAACTTTAGGAGAACGATCCATGGGTCTTATGTGACGTGTACGAATCATCCCCGATTCAATCCGACATGCGGTGCGGCTGACACCACTCAAAGTGTCCGTCTTTTGTTTCAAAAGGACGTCATTTTAAGTGAAAGGCATCAACTGACATATGGAAGAACGACCAAACGCATTCGGATTCTATCGATACTTTAACACAATGATCCATGAGTCATATGTGACGTTTACAAGTCAACTCCGTCTTAATACGAGACGCAGTGTGGCCGACACCGCTCTAACTCTGTCTCTTTTGTTTAAAATAGACATGATTATAAATGAAAAGAACAACTGGCATACGCAAAACCGAACAAAAGCATTCGTAATCTTTTGATAATTTATCACAACGATCCATGGGTCATATGTGACATGTACGAGCCAACCCGGTATGAATCTGAGTCGCGGTGTGGTCAGGATTAGTCTAAGTGTCACTCTTTTGTTTAAAATGGACAACATTTTAAGTACATACGGAAAACCGACCAAACGAATTCGGTTTCCATTTAAACTTTAGGAGAACGATCCATGGGTCATATGTGATGTGTACGAATCAACCCCGCCTCAATTAGAGACGCGGTGTGGTCGGCACCAATCATAGTGCCCATATTTTGTTTCAAAAGGACGTCATTTTAAGTGAAAAACATCAACTGGCATACGGAAAACCGACCAAACGTATTCAGATTGTGTCGATACTTTAGCACAACGATCCATGGGTCAAATGTGACGTGTACGAGTCAACCCCGCCTCAATCTGAGGTGCGGTGTGGCCGATATCACTTTATGTGTATGTATTTTGTTTAAAATGGACATCATTTGAGGTAAAAATATATGGTATAGAAAAAACCGATCAAATTATGAATTGAATTTCGGATTCCACATATAATTGTCATCGAAATTTTAAAATGAATTCTAAATGAATTATGTATGTTTATAATTATGTTATGAATTCTACTTTAATTATGGATGTGTATATTTTCAAGATGCATTATATGTGTTGGTTGATTAGTTTTCATTATTTGTATGTGTTGGTTTGTTCTCTATATGTATGCATTATATGTGTTACAGGTACAATAATTGGATTGAAAAATGAATTGAAAACGAGGGAATAATTGGATTGAAAATTGAATTGAAACCGAGGGTGAATGCCCAAAAACCAGACCTGCTGTGAAAATTGCAGGCTGCTGTACAATTTGCACAGCAAAGCCTATGCCAACGGTTTTCAAACCGTTGGCATAGGCTCTATGTAGCTGTTTTTACCAACGGTTCCTTGAACCGTTGGTAAAAACACCATATCCCAACGGTTTCAAACCGTTGGGATACCCTGTTGCATGGTTGTTTTTACCCACGGTTCTATGAACCGTCGGTAATAACCTTTCCCAACAGTTTGGAAACCGTTGGGAAAGGCCTTTCCCAAAAGTTTGGCAGAACCGTTGGGATAGGTTGATTTTTTCTGACCTATCCCAACGGTTCTGTGTAAACCGTTGGGAAAATCCTTTCCCAACGGCTTACTTCCCCACAGTTTGCAGAACCGTTGGTATAACATATACCAACGGTTCTGCAGCCTTTCCCAACGGTTCTAAACCATTGGGAAATGCTGGATTTCTAGTAGTGCTCCTTAAAATATTATTAAAACATGATAATATAATAACATCAATATCTAACATATATTAAGATACTATTATTATAATTTCATAACCTGCATCCATCTATTCTTCTATCAAATGGGAGATGAAATCATCTTTCATCTGAACTTTGGGCCAACAACTCGCAAAACAATGTAATTAATTTTATATCATCAGGTATCATGATTGATTATGATGATAGATTTAATTTATTTATATTATATTCATGACATTTTGATAATTTAGAAAATAATACGTCATATATTTTCTTACATTTCCTTTCATTAAAAGATGATAACATCCTTCATGCGTATATAGGGACTGCCACCTCCACGAATGGTTTGATTAATTTATTGTCACTGAATCACATGGATGTTATATTTATTATATAATTATAATTCTGTAAAGATAAAAAATGATTTCTTTTATTCCATCATAATGGTTGAAAAATGTAAGTGTTACAAATGTGTACGTACAACCCGCCATCTCCAAGATTTCAATATTGTTCATTTTTCAAAAACATCATTAATGGTTGGTTTTAAAAGTATAATTGATATATGAAAATGATAATTATGTCATGATTGTTTTTTGCATATAATATATCAACAAATTATTTTTAACATAGTCATCCTTCCAAAGTCATTTTGAAAGTATGAACCAAATATCATCAAAACACCTAACACTAACATAATTTATTAGGTAAATAAATATAAAATTTTAATAAATAAATTAAAAGGAATAATAAACATTAAAAGGTTCCCAATAAAGTAAATAATTAACCTAATTTTATTAATTATAATTTAATGTACGTATGTGGTGAGTCATACTCGAGGTAAGGTGGTTCTTAACTCAATTTATATTCATTGGGTTATAATTCTATTTCATTGAATATTTTATGATATTATTATATGTGAAATGTCCTCTAATTATATTATGTGATATTTCCACTTTTTTTATTAACATTTGTTTCATATAATAACTTTATTGATTAATTATCACTCCAATGATATGATCTTGGTAATGGATTTCCTCTCAATTTCCCTTCATTAATACTAATTATAAAGTTATGTTCCTAATTTATATTATATTGGTTATATGATTTTCCTTTTACATATTATATCTTGAATCCTTTATCTATAATTGTATTTTATGTTATAATTTATTCTACTTTATTCAATTCAAATTGATTATAAAGCTACCAAAGTGGTAATGTATTTATGGTACAATATCATTTTATTTTTTAGATTTTTCATGTTCATGGTTCCTTTGATCAAATCATAAAATATTAATTTCTTTAAATATATATATTTAATTATAATCTGGTTATGAATTTGGTTTACATGTTCAGTTTCCATTTTTGACCTTCTTAAGTAATGTGACATCAATAAAGTTTCTTGTAAGTAATACAGATTTTGTATCTTATTTTAGATCTATAATCTTTCTCTTCTATATCTATATTTTACATAGAATTTTTAACGAATGGTTTAATATTTATATAATGATTTCTCAATGTTACTTTTACCCTTGTTTGACTTTTATTTATAAAAAGGTTTAAAACCAATATTTCTATCCCTTTTCTAAATAACACACTTTTAACATTTCTTATAAATATATGACATTAATGCTTTCTTTTAACATCTACGGAATGAATGGAATTTTCCATCTTAAACACCACTAAATTAATTGAATCATTCATTACATTTTTCCATGGTTCTTTTCAATGAATTGTTTTATTTTAATTTGTAAAATTTTAGATTTTAAAGATGAAAAATCAAAATGGGTATTTTCCTAAAAAAGTATTTCAAGTGATCTTCTATAGACATTTTCATCAATTATGACAACCTTTGATGTTAGATATTGCTTCCTATTTTTGGATATATATATTACATATATTCTTACATCATACGCCCTTCCTCTGAAGGGGGTAATACATGAATTATATTAATGTATCAAACACCTTATTTATGAAATATTCTTTTATTAGGACATGTAAAAATATTATGAAACCCATTTCATTACATGGGTAATTATTATGTTTATACCTTATGATTTATTAACTTTTTATGGAATATGTAAGAATATATGTAATGTCCTGGAATTTCTGTGTATTTTCCAAAATTATATGGAATTATTTTGAGACCACACGCTTTGATGACATGTGATTCCGGGGCCCGATGACCACGGAACAAAATTTTGAACTTTTTAGGTTTGTTTAAGTAAACATTCTAGAGATATTTTCTATATTTTAAACCAGTGATTGGATCAAAAATATGAGGGCACCGTTGAACTCAGAATGCCAATATTATCTTAGAATGAACCTAACATCAATCTGGAAGGGTTTAATGGAAATTTTAATTTTCATACTTTTTGGAAAAAAATAACTTCAACATATATTTTATTTTGTTTTTAAAAACCATTGAGAAGAGAACGGTGGTGATGCATTGTGTCAAAGAGACACATTTCATGAAGCTCATTAATGGATCATTTTTGTGATGTGTAATAATGGATTAAATAAAGAGTAACAAATATGATGTTTCATAAATAAAACATCGTAAATTCATTACATCACAGTATAACAGAAACACTGCAACTTTTTTCTTTTAATGGGTTAATGCATTGGAATGTTGAGAATCAATGGGTGGAAATTTATACGATGAACTGATGGTGGGAACTCTCTCCAATGATGAACAAAGAGTGCGGATGGATGGTTAATGACTTCGATGCATCTCATAGAATGGGACTAGTGAGTGAAGAATCACTTAAACCTATTGAATCTTCTTAGGATGACTGATTCAATGTCGAACTACTTTGAGGTAGGGGTTTATTTTGTTTTATGTTTTCCCCATTCTTATTATATAACAAAAAATGTGGATCAACCCACGAAAAGGTTGATCAGCGAATCATGTGTTCTTACGGGAGGGTGTAATCTTGGGGTTTTGAATTGATTCTGATTATTAACTATTTAAACTATAATCCCAACCTCCTCCAGTTTTTAAAACAATAATGCAGAGGGAATGGGTTGACACTAACAACATCTGAGCCCCTATGCCTTGTGTGTTATTTGTGGACGAGCATTCAAATTGGCGGTAAGAAAACATTTAGGCCTTCGTTGGAAAGGAAACACCCCATGGAGGCTGGAGTCATAGGTGGAACGAAGAACAGACCATCGATGTAGACATGGTGGTCTTTGAAATAACCTGCCTATGCATCGGAAGAGGGTTGTGGTCGGCCCGGGCCACGGAGGTGCGGAAAGTTCCACTGGTCTCCATGTCGGTGGCTGGCTACGGTTGGACGCCACCACTCGGCCACATCAGTTCACTACATATGAAGAACTGTGCCTTGTCCCACAACAAAAAGGCCATGTTCATTTGACTACAAAAGAGAAGGGAACCACATGGATGACCCCTTGGGCGAGGGGGAGCCAGATGTGGCTCCCAGCTGCATCCCGGCTAGGAAGACCGGGTAGGGTGTGGGCCGCCCCACCAGGCAGGATGTGGGCCACCCAATAATGTAGGGTGTGGGCCATCTTGGTGGGCTAGACCTAGGTCGTGATGGGTCTGATTCGGGTCTGCAGGCCCGGGTCGGGTCAGACTGGTCCCAAACCCAACCAGACCTTTTTTGTAAATAAAAAAATATCTTTCAAATCAAACGTACAATTGAAGGGCTGTTTGTGTCAGTGGAACCCTATTGAAAAGGAAAATATTTTAGCGTACTCTATGGATGATTTCATGGAAGATGAAATTCAATGAATGTCTTGAGGTTCGGTTCTCCTGAAGTCAATCACACTGCATTTGGAATCCCAACAGTTGGCTGAGACCTAAAGACTACTAACAAGTGACTCTGTGTGGATCAACTACTATGGCTCAGTGGGAAAAAACTTTTACGTAACTTGGTAGGAACACAGTGAGGAGCAACTTCTATATGACCCGACAGACCCATGGTACTTGAAAGGAAAAGTAACTATTTATGGCTAATGTGGGAAGCAGCTTCTGCGTGACCTAGTATGCCCATGGTGGGAAGAGGCTTCTTTGTGACTCATCATACTCACAGTACTAATCAGGGATGAGTACCACAATAGTCTATAGTTAGTGGAAAGTGGCTTCTATGGGATCTAGTAGGCCCAATGTACTCATTGAGGAGGAATTCTCTAATAGCCCATGGGGTCCGATAATGTGACTGCTGGTCCCACATTCATACTCTATAATATACTGAGTGTGAGAATTCTTGTGTCATGATCAAGCTTAATGATCATGTTTTTTGGTTTTCTCTGTGGATTATTTTGTGGAATTTCATTGTTTTTTTGTGGTTTCTACTAAGTATTTTGTTACTCACCCCTACACGGGCTTCGCCCACATGTGTTGTATCTGATGTATATGACCTCCATTTTAACGAAGGGCTTGGTGTCCCCGGACCCAGTGGTGCCCAGTGAGACCAACATGATGGGGAGTACTTCTATGTCTTCTAGCAGTGTAATGACCCAAAATTTTGAATAAATCTTGTTTCCTAATTTTTTATGTTATTTTTTTTACTCAACAAAATTGTTTCATTTGATAACATGAGTATAATTAAAATGAGACCGTTGGGTTTTGACTGTTATATAACCATTGGTCAATATGACCGCTGGAAACTAAACGTTTAGATTATTGTCTCTAAATACAAGTGATGTTGGTTAATTAATATAGAAAAAAGATTTGATGGCCTCATCCAGTAGTCTCAGGCCAATCGAAGCCCATCTAATGGAACTTGGGAAGGAGGTAGCACCACTGGGCTTTGCTCTAGACCAAACCCAATCCAAACATCATCATGTGAAGATAGAACGATATCGTCTTCGCAAGAAGTTCAAACTGATAGAAATTACTACTCGTGCGATGTTGGCCGAGCCTCCCTCGAATTCTCTCACCTTAGCACACCTTACACTTACGTCCTATGCTGGTGTGATAAGGGGATATGTAAGGAGACCGTAACTGCCTTGTGTAATCCTTTATTTTAAATAAAAAAATTTATTTCTTCTTATGATGAAGTTTATGAATTTTCAAATGTCCTGATAAATATAGTATGCATATTTTTGCTGAATTTTAGAGAAAGGATATTTTTTTAAAATGTTTATGTAAATATTATATAATTAAAAATGTTCAATGATTTTCAAAAAATGTTCTTCAACAATTATGTTCAGTATGAAATTAAGAGTCTAATCAGATCAACCTAATTTTTGATGAATAGTAAATTATGAAGAGTGACTTTTTGCTTAGGATTAGTAATGTGACTAAATGGATTAGTATTCCCACTTAAAGAAAGTATTAATATAATCTAGGCACCTTGATTAAGTAATGTGATTCAGTAAAATGGTTAAATAATGGTTTTATAAATTTTTATTCAAGTATTAGTTTTTTTCAGGTGAATAGTGTTCTTTAATTAAAAATAAAATTAAAAATATTTAGAAAATTATTTTTATAAAATGTATTTCATTTTTGAACTCAGAGCATCGATATTATGTAAAGGTAATTTTTGGGGATTTTTCTGAAAAAAATGAATTTTCGGTGAATAGTGTATTTATTTAAAAAATAATTTAAAAATAATTAGAAAATTATTTTTATAAAATTTAGTTCATTTTTTAAATCAGAGAATTGATATTTGGTTAAGGTGAAATTTTGGGATTTTTCTGAGAAAGTTGAATTTTCAGTGAATAGTAAAAATACATTTTTAGGGTTTCGGTATGTTTAATGGCATCATAACTATGTCATGATGATGTCATGAGATATTTTAAGGGTTGTCCGAAAAAAGGTGATGAATTATTTTATGGGGCCCCATGTGGCCTAACTCAATGGGAAATACCATGTGAGAGCCCATGGTTTTGAGAAAACCACTGATGAGGTGTCCCTTGGCCATTAATTTCTTGTCCCCTCACTTTCCCTATAAATACCAAGCCATCCTCTCATCCATTAGACTCCAAACTCTCCCCCAACGAATCTCTGGCCTCATTACCTCCCAAGGAGTCCTCCCAAGGTGCCCCCAATCCCTCAAAGTCCCATCCTTTGAGTTTTAAGAGTTACGTTTAAGGTGAGGGATCCTACCTCTCTCTTTCTTTTCAAGTAATCTCTTTTATGTCATTTCTTTTATGCTCTATGATCTTATGTTGGAGGATGTTCTTTTATATTCCTCTTAATTCCCTTTTAATGTTAATATGATGAGATACCCCCTCTTTCTCTCATCAATTCGTTTTACGAAAGTTTAAGTGGAACCGTTAGGCTGCCGAATTTAAAAGGGATTCCTTCACCTTTATCATTTTTCAAAGTTCTACATTCATGTCAAGCCTTTCAAGTTCCTTTTTATTATGTTGGGGTATGATCTCTATATCTATCATACTGATATTTTATTTTCATATGATTAGAGACCCTATTTGATCTCGTCAATTCATTTTTTTTAAGTTTAAGTGACGCCGTTAGGGTGCCGAATTTTAATAAGAGAAATCTTATTTTTCTCTTCCTTTCATGTTCTTCATTTCATATGGTACATATTTCAAATTTCATTAACATGTTCTTAAATCCTTTATATTCTGTCCCCCTACTTTTTTATGGATCATTTATGAGTGGGTAACCCATGTCCCCTCTCTTTTCAATGTTTTCTAAAACCTCGTAACATAGGCATTATGCTTCAGAATTTCCGTCTCAAATGTCTCTCTATTTTTCTCAAATTATTTTATTTTATTAAGTGAATAGTCAAAGATCTTCCTTATAAAGGGGTATTGAAATATATCCGAAAATTTTCTATTTTAAATTTTGGGATTTACATACATGATCCCGCTTTCCCTTTCTTTGGGTTTAAACTGACATAAAGATCATGTCTTTAAAGTAGTTTTTAAAACATTTTGATTATGAAATGAAACCCATTTCTTTTATGCTATATGGGTTGTTTATGAAATAATTGATGACTATATATGTTTCTCACATGATAATAAAGACAAATTTAAGGGTGCACCCTGATAGTGCTCCAATGCATTGGGTAAAGACTTAATATCTAGAGATGACCATTTTTAACGACGCCTTGGTGAATAACCTTGGCAATTTTTAATGACACCTTGAGGACGGACCTTGGTGAAACGGAAATGATTGTCAATGTTAAATGTTGTAGCCACATCTTCAAGTTATTAAATACGTTATTTTTGTTATGATATGCCTAATTATTTTTTTCCCATGCCTTAAAGTTCTTTTCCATGACATTGTTGATGTATCTCAAGTTCACATGTTAAATGTTTCCCCTTGTTTCCCTTACTAGGCCTTCTACTCACCCTTTATTTTGATGTATGTCCCCAAGTTATGAGATGTAGTAATGAACCTAGGATAAACAAATGAATAAGACTTTCAAGTGTTTAAGAATAATTTTTTTTCTCATGTAATAAGTTATTCGTTTCCAAGACACTAAACCTTAAAGATCCTCGGTTTTGTATAATGTAAGGAAAGTTTATGTGATAAAAAGGAGGGATGTCGTAGTTGGTATCAAATGATGGTTTATTTATTTGTGGAAATTAGGATATGAAAGCTTTAGGAAGAAACCTATAGAAATGTTTAAATATAGGAAATATTCCTAGTATTTTGGTGAGTATTGAGTAAGGGGTTGCCAAGAAAACATATCCCTATCTGGATACGAGCAGGTAGAGGTGGCTCTGGCACAGATGTACATAGGGGTAAAACTTGAAAACACCACTTTGAGCTAGATTCAAATGGGAACTGGTACACGAAAACGGGCCTTTTTCACTCTGGTTACGTCACTCCCAGGGGATATGCTTTGGTAAATTCATAAGCTTAGTATGAACCATTATTAAAGGAACAAAGATAAAATAAAATAAAGATTCACATAAGAATATATGATCAAGGATAACCTAGATTGGAACCTTGGGGATCATAATTTAGGTTATACTTTCCTTCTACAAGTTTATCCTTCTATGCTTAAAGTTTCCTTTTAATTATTATTTGCTAAATATTTAAGCCCCCTAATTATACGTTCTTTTCTTAGTTAATGGCGGGAAATAGAAGAGCATGTCCCAACAACCAATGTGATAGAAAATGTGACGATTTCCCTATTTATGTGACCGAGATGATGAGAGATCAAGTTGAACATATTGTGATTATGCTAAACCAGCAATCAAAAATCACAATTAATAATTTGTACCTAGTTGAATGACCAATTTAATCAAGGAAGAAGAAGACCAAGACTCAAGGATGTTCATCTGATAAAGTTGATTTGGGGATTTAATGACGATTATTATTTTGGAAGATGTTCACTACTTTGAGAACCCTATTTGATCGAGAAAAATAGATTACTACGGTATTTTCTTTAAGGGTAAAGGTTGACTTATATTTTTAAGAATTGATGAATTTAAGGTGAATTTATGGTTATATAGGTTACTTATTGAAATGATTAACCTATCTTGGGGAAAATATGTTTTGGTTAGATACTTTTTGTATAAGATGTTAGGAGTGGTTGATGTTATTTGTAGATATATGATAAAGTTTATTTTGGAAGACAGTGTTATCAAATCCTTCTTGCATTTGGGTTTCAATCTTAGTTTGGTTTATTTTGAGGAATTTTAAAGAAAGTTGTTTATGGAATGGTCTATGATGAACTTTGGGTAGTACCGTGGAATTATGATGATTTAAAAGTAGTTTCCCTTCCTATGGGATTCTTTCTTTTTGAAGAGTTGTTTTATCTTACCCCTTGTGTTTTTGGGATAATGTTTAAAGATAGAAGAAATAGATAGTTAATCTTTTGTGGATTATGTGATTCTCTAGAAGATGATTCTTTTTCTTTGATGAGACCAAGTAGTTTTGAATGCTCATCGTTTGGAGAAAAGATTTTTTTTGTAGAAACATGTTAAAGGGTGAAACTGTACTCGAAGGTAAATATATTTCCTTATGTTTTTGTTCTATGTGGTAAATGAATTCCTCAAAATAATGAAAAGGAATGTAAAACAAAAACGTTGTTGGTTTAAATTTCATACTTGGTAATCAAAGACCGTTTATACACATCATAATTTTGTGATTATCTAGTGGTTAACTTTCTCCTAATCCTGTTTTCTATCACTCTCCCTCAGAACTTGACCCTTTGTTTTCTCCTCCAAGTCCATGTTTTTTACATGGAATCCTATTGTGGGTTAACTCAGGTGACCTTTGTACTTTCCTTTCTTTCTTTTAAAGTAATAGTTTTACTGACTCATTTTCCTATGTGGGACTTTCAATGAAATTTCAAAACCCAATTTTAAAAATTGAGAGGATGCAATTTCTTAAGGGGGAATATTGTAACGACCCGAAATTTTGAATAAATCTTGTTTCCTAATTTAGTGTAATATTTTATATTTTTTATACTCAAAAAAACTGTTTCATTTGATAACATGTGTATAATTAAAATGAGACCGTTGGGTTTTTACTGTTATATGACCATTGGTCAATATAATCGCTAGAAACTAAACGTTTCGATTATTGTCTCTAAATACAAGTGATCTTGGTTAATTAATATAGAAAGAAGATTTGATGGTCTCATCCAGTAGTCTCGGGCCAATCGAAGCCTATCTAATGGAACTTGGGAAGGAGGTAGCACCACTGGGCTTTGCTCTGGACCAAACCCAAGCCGAACTTCATCGTGCGAAGCTAGAACGAAATTGCCTTCACAAGAAGTTCAAACTTATAGAAATTACTACTTGTGCGATGTTGGCCGAGCCTCCCTCGGATTCTCTCACCATAGCACACCTTACACTTAGGTCCTATGGTGGTGTGATAAGGGGCTATGTAAGGAGACCGTAACTGCCATGTGTAATTCTCTGTTTTAAATAAATTTTTTGGTTTCTTCTTATGATAAAGTTTATGAATTTTCAAATGTCCGGATAAATATAGTATACATATTTTTGGTGAATTTTAGAGAAAGGATATTTTTAAAAAAATGTTTATGTAAACCTTAAATAATTAAAAATGTGTAATGATTTTCCAAAAATGGTCTTGTACAATTATGTTCAGTACAGAATTTAGAGTCTAATAAGATCAACATAATTTTTGATGAATAGTGAATTATGAATAGTGATTTTATGCTTAGGATTAGTAATGTGACCAAATGGATTAGTAATCTCACTTAAAGAAAGTAATAATATAATCTAGGCACCTTGATTAAGTAACGTGATTCAGTAAAATGGTTAAATAACGGTTTCATAAATTATTATTCAAGTATTAGTTTTTTTAGGTGAATAGTGTTTTTTAATTAGAAATTAAATTAAAAATATTTAGAAAATTATTTTTATAAAATGGATTTCATTTTTGAACTCAGAGCATCGATATTATGTTAAGGTAATTTTTGGGGATTTTTCTGAAAAAAATGAAATTTCGGTGAATAGTGTATTTATTTAAAAATTAAATTAAAAATATTTAGAAAGTTATTTTTATCAAATGGCGTTTATTTTTGAAATCAGAGCATTGATATTTGGTTAAGGTGAAATTTTGGGATTTTTCTGAGAAAGTTGAATTTTCAGTGAATAGTAAAAATACAGTTTTAGGGTTTCAATATGTTTAATGACATCCTAACTATTTCATGATGATTTCATGAGATATTTTAAGGGTTGGCCAACCAAAGGTGATTAATTATTGTATGGGGGGACCCATGTGACCTAACTCAATGGTAAATACCATGGGGGAGCCCACGGTTTTGAGAAAACCACTTGTGAGGTGTCCCTTGGCCATTAATGCCTTGTCCCCTCACTTTGCCTATAAATACCAAGACATCCTCTCATCCATTCGACTCCAAACTCTCCCCCAACGAAGCTATGGTCTCATTAACTCCCAAGTAGTCCTCTCAAGGTGCACCCATGCCCTCAAGGTCCCAACCTTTGAGTTTTAAGAGTTACGTTTAAGGTAAGGGATCCTACCTCTCTCTTTCTTTTCAAATAATCTCATTTATGTCATTTATTTTATGATCCGTGATATTATGTTGGAGGATGTTATTTTATATTCCTCTTAATGACCTTTTAATGTTAATATGATGAAAGAACCCCTCTTTCTCTCATCAATTCGTTTTAAGAAAGTTTAAGTGGCGCAGTTAGGCTGCCGAATTTGTAAGGGATTCTTTAACCTTTCTCATTTTTCACAGTTCTACTTTCATGTCAAGTCTTTCAAGTTCCTTTTTTTATGTTGGGGTATGATCTCTATATCTATCATAATGATATTTTATTTTCATATGATGATAGACCCTATTTGATCTCGTCAATTCATTTTATTTGAAGTTTAAGTGACGCCGTTAGGCTGCCGAATTCTCATAAGAGAAATCTTATTTTTGTCTTCCTTTCAAGTTCTTCATTTCATATGGTATATATTTCAAATTTCATTACCATGTTTGTAAATCCTTTATATTCTGTCCCCCTACTATTTTATGGATCATTTATGAGTGGGTGACCCATGTCCCCTCTCTTTTCAATGTTTTCTAAAACCTTGTAACATAGCCGTTATGCTGCAGAATTTCTGTCTCAAATGTCTCTCTCTTTTTCTCAAATTATTTTATTTTATTAAGTGAATACTCAAATTTATTCCTTCTAAATGGTATTTACATATATACCAAAATTTTCTATTTTAAATTCTGGGATTTACATACATGATACTCGCTTTCCCTTTCTGTGGGTTTAAAGTGACGTAATGATCATGTCCTTAAAGTAGTTTTTAAAACGTTATGATTATGAAATGAAACCCCTTTCTTTTATGCTATATGGGTTGTTTATGAAATGATTGATGATGATATATTTGTCTCACATGATAATAAAGGTAAATTTAAGGGTGCGCCCTAATAGTGCTCTAATGCATTGGGTAAAGACTTAATCTCTAGAGATGACCATTTTTAACGACGCCTTGGTGAATAACCTTGGTAATTTTTAATGACACCTTGGGGATGGACCTTGGTGAAACAGAAATGATTGTTAATGTTAAATGTTGTAGCCACATATTTATGTTATGAAATACGTTATTTTTATTATGATATTCCTCATGACTTCTTTCTCATGCCTTAAAGATCTTTTTTCATGACATAGTTGATGTATCTCAAGTTCACATGTTAAATGTTTCCCCTCATTTCCCTTACTGGGATTTCTGCTCACCCTTTCTTTTGATGTATGTCCCCAGGTTATGAGATGCAGTAATGAACCTAGGATTAACAAATGAATTAGCCTTTCAAGTGTTTAAGAAGAACTTTTTTCTCATGTAATAAGTTCCTGGATTCCAAGACAGTAAACCTTAAAGAACCTTGGTTTTGTATAATGTAAGGAAATTTTATGTGATAAAAAGGCGGGATGTCATAAGCAGGTACTATTTACTTACCCATCAGGTGGGGTTTCTAGTGGAAAAATTTAGGCATTTCCCTTCCACATTATTATTTTTAGTCTATATTTTGTTGGGTTTGTATTCTAGACCATTTGACCTACAATTTGTACTTTTGCCCAGTGATTAATTATTGGAATGCATGATTACTTTTATAGATTTGTGACATGATTGTATGTGCGTTCATACTGGTACTCAGTAAAATACCTCCCACTTGCTGGTTGACACCTTCTACACTAGTTTCCAACCCTTAGCCTTCAAGAGGTGGGTTTTGGTTATGTCACAGCATGGGCCCTGAGGGACAGGTCGTGATAAAGTGTTATCAATGGTGTTTGGTTCTACCTCAATTACCGGGATTATTTTGTTTTTTTCTTGGGAAACACTGTTAATTGTTTTGAGTTTGACTTTTGACCTGGGGAGTCCAGTGTCTGTGCAGCGAAAGATGTATCCATACACGAGGACCTTGATTATACTTTTTGTGTCTATACATAAAAACACTAGTTTCATGCATCATATAGGAATTGTGTGTTTCCTTATGATATTATTTAAAAAGAGTCATCTCAACAGGTATAATATTCTAACTTTGGTACATCTTGATGTGTATCAGGATGCCTCCATGCATACGCCCAACTCAGATTCTAATATGTGAACGTGAGCACAACCCCCTTGCGATGAGGCGTCAGTTCAAGGACTAGTTCTAAAGATCGACCCGTCGGGTCATGCATCAGTGTTACCACAACCATTTTATCAATAGTTACCACTATAATTTCCGGTAGAGGATGAACATAGGATTCGTGCCTTACATGAGTTACAGAGATAGAGACCTCATGGGTTCAGGGGAGAGACATATCCTTAGGCCATTGAGAACTTCCTAAAGATGGTGATATGGGTTTTCTTTTTAGTGAGGATGTCACTCAACCAGATGATGATCTTAGCTGTGAGCCTTCTTCAGGGCTTGACAGGGAGATGGTGGTGCCTGATGATTCAGAATATTGATGAGGTGAGGCTCTGTTGGGATGTCATTGAGTGGATCTTTTAGAGTTCTTCCCTATGACAATGTGCTTGGTGAACATACAAGACACACTTCACCTACAACAGGGAAGCATGTAAGTGGTTGAGTACTCTACGACGTTTTCATACCTCTATCTCTACTCCACAAACATGGTGTGGGACCCTTTCTTCAGGGACCAAACCATTGAGTATGGAATCGGATGGGAGATATCGGAATCCATGGTTTCTCTTATCATCCCCAACCAGGCTGGGGAGCTAGAGAGATCCCTTCTTATGGAGAGCTTCCTAGTAGATCCAGTACAGATATATGGTGCCACCAGGTGACATCAAGCGGCATAGTCTTCAGTAGTGAGCACCAAAAAGCAGATGAGGGGACCCAAGTTGTCCAGATGTTTCATGGGACAACCCCAAGACTCATGTTCGGTAGTGTGAGGCTCCCATGGTAAAGGGAGTCAATAGGAAAACAAGTTGTGCTTCATGTGAAATGGGTAGGGACACATGGCTCGTGAATTTCCAACCTGCCACATAGAAGATCAGTATATGGTCGAGAGACTTCCAAGGTAGAGGTAGATGTTTGAGAGAGGAGGTCCACATGGTGGTAGACGTGGTAGGGAAGAAGGATGAGTCGCAAGAGGTGGCTGACTGTTACAGGTTTTACAACCACCACCCTCAGGTGGTCCACCATGGGCTTAGGGAGCCAAAAGATAGGTATGAGGCCAGATTCATGTGATAAAGACCTATAACCATGGTTCTCCATAGATGATTAGAGTTATGATATATTCCTTCTCCACCTTAGATGCAATTCTTTTAGGCACAGGTTCCAGTCACTCTTTCCTTGCCACATATCTTGTTCTAGGTTTGAATATTCTGTTAGAGCCATTGGCTCGATCATTACGATTAAAGACTCCTATGAGAGGGGATTCGAGGATTACACACTGGTGTCGGAAGCATGAGATTACTATAGGATGTGATGGCATCAACTGGGATCTCTTATTAGTTCCCCCAAGGCCTTATGATGTCATCTTCGGTATGGACTGGTTATCTACAGCACATGATCAAATAAAAAGTATTATATACAATGTGGGGTCTATCTACGAGGATGGGACCAGGTTTTCCTTCACTAGAAAGAAGGGAACTTTTTCACCACAGGGTAGATTTTCTCGATGGGGGGTGTAACTGATCACCAATCAGTTGGCTAGTCTCACCTTGTGTGCAGTGGACAAGAGGAGTTTGAGATTTCCTGTAGTGATGGAAGAGTATGAGGATGTATTTCTTAAGGTTGTTTTGGGACTACCACCTCATGGAGAGGTAGAAATCGACATCTACCTGCACCCCGATATAGCATTGATATCCAAAATAGCATATTAGATGTCTCTTGTGGAGCGTTGTGAATTGAGGGTACATCTGGAGGACTTTCAAGAGAAGGTCTTTCTGAGAACCAACGTTTCACCATGGGATGCCCCTGTGTTGCTTTCCAAGAAGGTATACAAATGTTTTATGTTGTGCATGGACATGTGATTCATGGACTAGGTGACCATGATGAACAGGTATCCACTTCAGTTGATTGATGACATATTCGACCAACTGAAGGGAGTGAGGTGGTTCTCGAAGATTGACCTCAGATTAGGATATCATCCGCTTCAGGTACGGGATGAGAACATACTAAAGATAGACTTTAGATGACGGTATGACCACTACGATTTCATGGTGATGCTCTTCGGCATGACCAATTCCCCATCAGTGTTCATGGGACTCATAACATGATCATACAACCTTACCTCTTTCATTTTGTGGTAGTCTCTGTTGATGAAATCTTGGTTTACTTGATGTCGGAGGAGGATCACACTACACACCTGCAGATAGTCATGGATACACTCCAAGATCACAAGCTTTACAATAAGCTCTCGAAGTGTAATTTATGGATTCTTGAGGTCCACCTTCTAGGACACATCATCTCAGAGGCTCAATTTGGAGTGGATCTGGCAAAGATAGAGGAAATTCTTGCTTGGGAGACACACAAGAGCGTGACATGGTGCAGGGTTTGTTGGGGTTGGCTAGATACTATTGGAGGTTTGTGCCTGACATTTCCAGAGTATCAACACCTTTATCACCCTCTAAATGGAAGGAAAAACCCTTCATGTGTATGGATAAGTACCAAAAGATTTTCCATGAGCTAAGTCAGAGACTGAATTGTTCCCCCATCTTGAGGCTACCAGAAGAGGGCATTGGGTGTGTAGACTTTTGTGATGAATCAAGGACTAGACTGAGTTGTGTCCTAATGCAGGATTAGGCAGTGATCACCTACATCCCATGATAGTTTTTTCAGTATGATTAGAACTAGGATACCCATGATATGGAGTTAACAACAATGGTATTTTACTTGATTATGTGGGGGAACCTACTTGATAGGTGAATAGTTTTCTGTCAAATCTGACCACAAGAGTCTTGTGTATATCTTCTCACAGAAGTACCTAATCTTGAGACAAGGGTTATGGATGGGGTTTCTCAAAGAATATGACACTGATATAGTCTATACTCTTGGGAAGGGGAATTTAGTGGTTGACATGCTCAATAAGAAATCTAGTTTAGAGCTACTGAGTGAGGTGACATAGTAGCTAGCCACGATTCAGATATCCTTCGGTTTTGATGATGGAGCATCTTAACTTTAGTTAAAAACTATCACTTTCCCACTTATAAATCATGTTAGGGAGGATTGGGTTGTGGATGTTGACTGTGAGGCCCAATGTGATCAGTTATCCTTTAGAAAAACTCCTGATAAATTTTCAATAGGTGGGGAGCACATCATCCTTTTTAGAGTATGCATCGTCATACTAGTGAAATTTTGGGAGGAGGATTTGATGGAGTTAAATGCATCCCCTTTGGAGTTACCTCTTGGTGGGGTGAATATGTACCAGGACCTCAAACATTAGTACTACTATCCAGTGATGATGAAAGTGGTGGAATATTTTGTTTCATGATTCCTCACTTGTCAGCAAGTGAAGGTTGAGCATCAGGTTCCAGCAGGCTTAGCCCAGCCACTTGAGGCAGTATTGTGGAAATGGGATGTTATCACGATTGAAACCGTGATGGGTTTACCATAAAAGTACAGGGGCCACGATTCTATCTGGTTGATCTTTGACCAACTCAATAAGTCAGCTCATTTCTTACCCATCTGGGAGTAGGGATCGGTAGATGGCTTGGGCTGCCTCTACCACTAAGAGATAATGAACCTTCATAGGGTTCCTTTGATGATTATCTCAGACCATTATGCACTCTTTACTTTCAGGTTGGGGAAGGGATTGTTGGAGGCGTTCAGGATGCAGATGTGCTAGAGAACAACTTTTCACCCTCAGACAGATGGTTAGACGAAGTAGACCATACATACTTTGGATGATATGCTTTGTGCTTCCATCCTTGATTTTTTTCATAGTTGGGATAACCACATACTGCTTGTGGAGTTTTCATACAACAATATCTGTCACACCACCATTCAAATATCACCATTTGAGGCCTTGTATAGGTTGCCATGCAGATCACCTCAATGCTAGACAGACCTTTGGGAGTCAACACTCATGGGTCCAGAGTTGGTATGAGCTACCACTGAGAAGGTGCAGATCATCTACAAGTATATTAGGACAACAGAGAGAAGATAGAAATTATATGATGATAAGAGAAGAGACCCTTAGAGTTAGAGTAGGGAGACTATGTGTTCTTTCGTGTCTCACCCTGATGGGGTTTGTAGAGATTTTTGTCGGGGTGACAAGTTATCTATGAGGTTCATGAGACCTTTACAGATTCTCAATTGAGTTGGTGAGTTGACGTACCACCTAGTTCATCCCCCATAGATCCATCGGGTTCACTATGTTTTGCTCATGTTGTAGCTGAGGAGGTATATACATCATCCATCGCACGCCATCAAATGGGGTGAGGTAAACATTGATGATGGGGAGACATTTGTAGAGTTCCTAGTTAAAATATAGGATCATTAGGAGTGATTCTTTCGTGGAGGGTCGATTCCTATAGTTCATTTTCAATGGTATCATGAAAACTTCTAGGAGAGCACATGGGAGTGAGAGTCCCAGATTCGTTCTCAGTACCCCCGACATGTTTGTTTAGCCTTGTATTGGCTTACAAAGACATGAAGCCCAAAAGGGGTGTAATGTAATGTCCTAGAATTTCTCTGTAACTTTTTTTAAAATTATATGGAATTATTTTGAGTCCACATGATTTAACGACACATGATTCTGAGGCATGGTAAGCCTAGAAAAAAAATTTGAACATTTTTAAGTCCGTTTAAGTAAACGTGAAAGAGGGTTTTTATAACTTTTAAACTAGTGCTTAGATCAACAATATGTGAGCACCATTGAACTCAAAACAATGGGATTCACCTAGAAAGGACCTAACATCTACTGGTAAGGGTCAGACCAAAAAATTAATTTTCAGACTCTTCGAAAAAAAATAACTTTAAAAGATATTTTATTTTATTTTTTAAAACTATTGAGTGGAGGATGATGGTGTTGTAGTGTGGTGTTGATGTGCATTAAATAAATCACATTAATGACTCATTTTTGTGCATAATAACAATGCATTAAATTAATCATAGGAGATATGCAGTTTCATAAATAAAACAGCGTAACTACTTGCTGTCATAGAATAACAGAAACACGGTGATGTGATTTCTTTTAATGGATTAACACGTTGTAGAGTTAGGAATCAAATGGTGGAAATTTATCTCATGAAATGACAGTGATAACTCTCTCCAATGATGAATGATGAACATTGACAGATCATTAATAACTTTGATGCATCTCAAAGAATGGGACTGATGAGTGATGAATTCCTCTGACCGCTTAAATATTTATGGATGGACCACTTCAACATAGAACATCTTCAAGGAAGGTGTTTATTTTTTTTAATTTTTCCCCATTCTCATTCTAGAACAATGAATGATTATAAACCCATGAATAGGATAATCTTTGTATTGTGTGTTCTTTTGGGAGGGTTTTATCTTGGGGTATTGCATTGGGTTTGATTATAATATGTTTGAACTATAATCCCAACCTCCACTCGTTTTTAAAACTCTAACGTGGAAGGAGCGGAACAAAATGAACATGGCATGAGCCCCTTCGCTCTGTGTATTCTTCATGGTTGAGCATTCAAATTGGCATGAAGGAAAATTTGAGGCCTTCACTGGGAAAGAGACACCCCACAGAGGTTGGGGGTGCAGACAACATGAAGAATGGACAACCAATGTGGACCCGATGGTCCGCGGTGGTGGCCACGGGTAGGGTGTGGTGTGCCACGACAACATGCCTGAAGAGTGACATGGCCAGATCGGGCCATGAAGGTGTGGTAATATTCATCGGACTCTGTTCCAATAGCCTTCGGTGGGTGGATGAGGCCACCAAGCCATATCAGTGAACCAGAGATGCGCCACCATGTCGCGGTCGTTTGACCGGGGCGAAGAAGGAAACCACGTGGATGATCATCTAGGAGAGGGGGAGCCCGATGCAACTTCTAGTCATGTCATGTCCTGGCAGATCAGGTAGGGCACATGCCTCCCTAGTGGGCTAGACACAAGCCAGGTCGGGTCTGGGTTGGGTTGGGTTGGTATGACCGGGTAAGACCATACCCAAACCCAACTGACTATTTTTTAGAGAAACACCAATATCATTCAAACTGGACATCTGAATGACGAGCTGTTTGCAGTGTTGTAACCCTTGTGAAAAGGTGTATCTTTTGGAATACACTTTATTGGACTTAATTAAATTTTAAAACTGATGAATTTCATGAGGACTTGTTCTCCCAGAATCATGTGCACTATGTGCGGAAACCCTACGGTTGGATGAGACTTAAATAGTACTGACAAGAAACTCTGTGTAGATCAGATACTATGGACCATTGGGAAGCGGATTCAGTGTGACCTAGAAGGACCAAAGTGGGGTGTGGTTTCTGTGTGACCCATCAGACCCACGGTACTCGATTGGAGGAGTAATTCAGTATGGCCAAGGTGGGAAGTGGATTCTGTGTGTCCCGACATGCCCATGAGGGGAGAAGCTTCATTGTGACCCAACATACCCACGATACTAATCAAGGAAGAGTACCACACCAGTTCAAGGATAGTGGGAAGCAGCTTTTGTGTGACCATATTGACACATTCTACTCATTGAAAAGGAGTTCTCTTGTATCCCATGGTGTCTGATAATGTGCCTGATAGTCCTACTTTCCCAATCTAGAATATACCTCATGTGAGATATGTTTTTTCGTGATCATGCTTCATGATCATGTTTTGTGGTTTTTTCTATGGACTGTTTTGTAGTGTTTCCTTGTTTTTTTGGTGTCCCTTCTGAGTATTTTGTCACTCACCCCTACATGGGATTCACCCGCATGTGTTTTTTATGGTGTCGATGACCACCGCCTTAACAGAGCACTTGGTGGCCCAGGACCGGGTGGGTTATAGTGAGACCATGCATGCAGGGTGTAATTCTATGGCTTCCAATAGCTACTCTTCAGTTACTCATCAGATGGGGTTTCCAGCGAACGACTTTCAGTGTTTCCCCTGTACTTTCCTATTTTCAGTTTATCTTTTGTTAGGTTTGTATTCTGGCCCATTGGACCTACTGTTTGTGCTTCTACTCAGTGGTTTTTTAGTGTTATGCATGTTTAATTTTATAGTTTTGGAATGTGGTTCTGTGTGCATACATACAGGTACTCAGGAAAATTCCCACCACTTGCTTATTGGAATCTTTGGCACCAGTTGCCAACCCCTAGCCATTGGAAGGTGGGCTTGGGGTATGTCACGGCATGAGCCCTAGGGGACGAGTCATGAAAAAGTATATGTTTTTTTATTTCACCTAGAAAGAACACCAAGGAATTGGGTATTTGTTTTATCTCATGAGATGTTATATATGGGATTAGGGGGTAATCCAAATCCATTATAGAACTTTTCCACTATTTAATATTGTCTTCATAGTTATCCAATACTCATGATTATTCTATATTATATGTTGTTGATAGTTTCCTACGTTTCTGTGATGTTATTATACCATCTTCTTTATTTTATTCTTTCATTTTATTAATCACGAGCCTTCTATTTTATGATATCAAGTTATACCTTCGACTCATATATTTTGTTTCAATGTCATGTTTATTTGCTTATAGTAATTTTTAGCGTATACTTTTCTTTCTTTATTCCACAGGTTATCCCATATTTTTTAGAAGCTCTAAGATATTTAAGATCTCAAAAAAGACCACGAATATAAAGATTTCAGTTTTTAGTTTCTTTTATATTTTATGTACCTATTTCTCAAAAAAAATGACTTATGATATTTTTTTAAAATTAATGAATTTTTATGATAAAGATAATTTAATAATATGTGTAAAAGTCTGGGGTCAATATAGATTATAATTTATTTATTTTCAATTTTTTTTATAAATTATTAGTATTATGTTTAAACAAATGAACTATTTTTTTATTCTTTGTTCAATTTTTTATCCAAAAAATATTATGATATTTTATATGGATTTATTCATTATATTAACTAGAAGAACCGCTTCTATGAATTTTAATACATGTATGTAAAGAGTTAAATTATTGGTTTGATAATTGATTTAGTTTTTTACCGGCTTGAAATTTTCTTATACAAGGATATGAGATCAAATTTTGAAGTTAATTATAGTTTATACATATTAATTGTTATAATTGTGATGGAATTAAGTTATCACTTGAGTAATGTAACTTTTTTTGTAATTAATTCTGGTCATACTACAAAATGGACAATAGGTTCATACCTTATTTAAACAATTATGCTCCATTTATCTATTTCTTCAATATTACCCTAGTGAGAGTGATGATTTTATATGATTATAAAACTTGAAATGAAAAGTTTTTATTTAACTTATGAATAAGATTAATTTACAAATGTTTTAATATTATTATATTTTAATTTTGGTTAATAACATATGTTATGAGTTGTGTAAAGAGTTGAAAATAAATATTGTTGAACATATTGATTTAGTGGAAGAAATATGATTACAAAATAAATCATTATAAATAATTATAATTGTAAATAGAATATGTGATATAATATTTTGAGATAGAATCCCAATTAAAAAAATATGTTTTTGATTGCTTTTGAAATAAATAATTTTCAGAACATCGATCATCTAACTTGGTAGGCCATGCCAAATTTGAGTTCCCCTGAATTATCTTATGTAAAGAAATAATGTAATAATTTGATTTTAACTATTAGGTGCCTCATTTTTTGTTAATTTTTATTGTTACAATTATCTATGAAACATTAACCATAAGGATACTATTTGAATAGTATTGTGATCATCCATATGTTTTATTGGGTAAAAAGTTATCTACTAAAATATCTGAGAGTCATTTATGATATGATTGAAATTATTTTCAACCAAATGTAGACATGAATTATTTACATACAGAAATATTTTATTTCATGATGATATATAGATCTTGAAAAACTAATATATAAGATGTAATTTAAATAGGGTTATCAGTTTAGTATAAAGTGGGTTTGATAAAATTATTTAGTAAATTGATTTAATACATGATACTGATTAGATAAAAGATTATATTATATTTAAATGGAACCATCATCATTAAAAATTACTTTCAAATGAAACTTATATAAATGAAAATCACAATGTATTAAATTTATTTTATTTCAATAAAAACATAGTTGTTTTTATTAGTTAATAAGAAAGTTTTATATGTTAGAGAAATTCCGTCCGGAGTAACTAACTATTAATGTTGGTAAACACTTCAATCTAGATGCCTATGTGAAGCATTTAATGATTCTATTAATGTCATAAAGGAATTATCTGAAATATGAACAAATAAGCATGGGCCTTAATTTATATATTAAATAAGATTGTGGTTGTTAATAACTTTTAGAAATAGAAGGTATCCTTTATGGATTATATAGAATCCTTTATGTTATCATTGGTTGAAGTGTTCTAAAAGGTGAATTATTTTAATAAATTTTGGCCCTATTTTATCAGAGTGTTTAGGAAAATGGAATATTAATATGATGTTCAATTTCTTATGTTATTTTGACACTATAATATGTTAAAGGTTTAATCTAAAAGAATAAATTTTGATTTGGATCATAGTTAACCTCGATCATTGAAAGGTGGTGACATGAAGGATGGTATGTTTCTATTAAATGGAAAAGCTCAGATTAGTAGAGTGGTGTTGATAGAAATCATAGAAATTCAACATCAATTATATGTGTTATAGGAACAATTCTTTAATTTTATAGGGTATATGATAGTAAATACATATTTTATAATCGTTGTAAATGTATAAGAGTTAAAAATATGGGAATGAATTGATGGAGCTTGTATTTTTCATTTAAATAATGACGTAATGAGTTATTGAATCATTAATTTGAATCGAAAGGAATATATAAAGTGAAAATTAATTAAAATAAATGATATTTGTTTTTTCATATATATCATATACGATAAGGTTTTTTTAAAATAATCGTTACTAGTAATATGAGAATGAGGTTATACATGTGTTTTATGATTTATAAAAGTCTATAGAGTATCTGAATATAAGATTAAGAAATAAAATGTATCAAGTATAAAAAATATATTGGGTAACATATTTTATCTTTGTTTTTTTGTTAAAAAATGAGGGATAAAATCCCACCACCTAACTATGGTGTGTTTAAATGAAAAAATAAAATTTTTAGAATACTTTTCCAAACACATAGTTAACTATATATTATATGAGAGTTAATAGTTTATTTATTAAATATTATGACTAAAAATATAAAATTTCATTTGTAAAAAATTATCTTGTGTGTTTTGGGACTATATTCTAAAATAATATAGCCTATAAGAGGCTAGTAGAAGAATTTTTAATCTTAAATAATTTAAAATAATATAAAATACTATATTATATTGGTAAAAATACAAATTGAATTCCATTTATTGTAAAGTCATATTTTTAGAAGCTCCAAAAAAAGAGAATTTAAACTCTTTTTTCGGTGGATGGGATATCATTCATTTTAAGATTTGGGAACTAATTATGAGAGTTACAATGCTTATAAATGCGTTTTGGATGGTTTATAATGTATGGTTACTATCTTGAGGGTTTAACAGGGTTTAAAAAGTGTCATTATTTAAAATTCAAAATCCAAGAGACACAACACAAGGTGCACGACTAGTGATAACTATGCCGCACTACCATGCATACCATTTTCTATAGAAGCATGGTTTGGTGTAACCATGTGGGTGTCCATCAAACCGTGTGAGGAACATGTATAAAAATAAAGATGGGGAACATGGGTTTTTCATGGTTTGATAAACTGTGTTCTTATCTATGTGTGGGAGTGACCTCTTTAGACAACGAGTATGCACAATTGTTTCACAATTTATAAATTTGTACTGCCAAACCATGAACCTCTTTAAAAAGTGGAAAATTAAAAATTTCCCACTACCTCTTTTAAACATTATACATCCCATTAATTTACTCTTTTATGAATATCCTTCCATCCATAGATCTCCCTCCTCCCACTCATATAGGATTTGAGATATATTCTTCATATAATCTCTAATTCAATCTATATATGTTGCATTTGATTCCTAGTAGTAAAACCTTGAGATATCTTCCTCTTATTCTTATTTTGTCTCAATATTTGGAATGTTATTTCTATAAAAAATCATTTTCCATATTTTAAAGGTGGTTTTTAGATTATTCATTTTTTATGATATATCATGAATAAGAGGTTAGTCTCCGGTGAGTGTTTTCCTAGGAATACAATCTAGGTTGTTCCTATATTTGAACTCATTGATACATGTGTCATGTGATACACATTTAAATAAGTGTGATTGTGGTGGTTTATAACTTTTAAATTTATGATTGTATATTATATTATTATTGGAAGATGTTTATGGGAAAATCCATGTCTGTTTAGAAATATTGAGCCGGGTATGGAAAGATATATATGAAACATGTTATATTTTGGTTTGGAAAATTGTGCACTATTTTTAGATTTAATTAAATTTTTAACTTTTTATGCGATTTAGGTGGGAAAATTTTGGGTTTTCTAAAAAACTTTGGGTCATGTTGATCCCCAAGATTAAGGCAACAAGGTTCATCAGGTTGAGACAGATGGTGATGACCAAGCTGTATTGTGTGACAATGTCCAAATCTGGTGATAGAGTTACAGCATATAGTGTTCCATTGGTATGGTTGGTGGTTAATAATCACCAAGGATGGATAATAGTTCTTTTGGAGACATATACATATAGAAAAGGACTCAATGAGTTGGTATCGAAAACTCGATGTGGGTGGAGGCCTTTATAGAATTTATGGTTTAGGGGATAGCGATGACCATTAGTTATGTAGGATGTGATCAACATATAAACCCATAATTGATGTTGTATGAGATCATCATATGGGGTATATGACTTCTTGAGATGTTGAGGTTGATAGGATAGAATAATGGAAGGATGGATGTCGTTATGCCTAGGTGATTTCAAATTTTTGGTCAATGGTGATTTGATTAATGGAATTTGAAGGGACTTGTGGCATATTTATGGGGATTGATGACGAGACATTAGTTTTAATTATCATGAAAAAATGTAGTATTGCTTTTTAAGAGGTTTCTAGTTATAGTTATATGGATAGCAGACTAGGGTTCTCCCGGAATGACTAACTATAGATACATCATTCCATTTTTAGTTATAGATGATGCCGGAAAACAATCCCTTGCAGTTATTGAGAAAAATTGAAGTGCGTTAATATTTGTGAAAGTGTAGTTTCCATTTATTTATGTATGCATGCACTATTAAAAATTGGTATGTAAGACAGAAAGATGTTGATGGTGTCCAACTGAGTTCATAATCACACCTTGCATGAATCCCTCGGAACACATGCAGACTTTATGGACTTGAGATCAAGTAAGAGATCAAATGTAACACCCTAAGATTTCATAGTATGTTATCTCATTAAAGTAATTTAATAGCTTGTGCTACACACAACACCGAGTTTGAGCACACCATAACTTACTAAACTAACCGTTCAAAGAGTGGTTATGAATAGTATTATCTACATTTTTAATCTTATATACTCTATATAATTTTAACATCCATATTACGGGTTTCCTAGACATAATATAAGAACAAATTCATGTTTTCAGATAAAACAAGTGTTTTTTAATACAATTCTACAGCCTTTTGAAGGAGAAACCTTTTTTAAAACCAATATTTGACACTTTTATATATTCAATTTAATAAAATTAAACTCTTATTTAGAAGTGGGACATAAAAATTTAGTTTGAATAAATTTTTGATACTTTTCTGATAACTTTTAATATTTTGATGAATAGTGAAAAATATTATGTTTTAATTGAAAACAAATCTTTTAATAGAAATAATTTATAGTGTTAAATTATGAATTTGAATGGTTTTAAAGTATAATTAGATTATATTTTTATCATTTAATACAATTTATGTCATTTTAATTAATTTCACATTTAAATTTGACATAAACACATGTCGATCTTTTGATAGTTTTTACTTTTTAAAAACCCGCTTTTTGGTTTTGAAAAAGGGAATTGATTTTAAATTAATAAATTAAACTTTTATGTTTTGAATTTGGTAAAATGGACTTCATTTTTTAATTCTAAATATTAAAATTATCTTCGGGTAAATTTTTGGTATTTTTATGAAAACATTGAATTTTTTATAAATAGTGAAAAACACTGCATTATTATTTAAAAACGTCATTTTATTTAAATTATTATTTATTTTATTTAAATTTATTTTATGTTAGAATAGATATATAATACCTAAATAAGTTCAATGTAATTAACTAGAGTCATTTTATAATAAAATTAGATGTATAAAATTTTATCGAACGTTTTTCCGTCTTTCACCCACCTCCTAGGAGCATTTGAAAATTTTCATAAAACATAATTGGCCACTTCTATGAGTTAAATTTCAAAAATCCAAGAGGCACATTTAATATCATTAAGTAAAATGTGGTTGAATAAGATGAATATATTTTTTGTTTAATAGTATCCTTTGACTTTTATTTACCATGGTTAAATGTAAATAGAGTAATTAAGGGTAAAAATGATATTATAATTACCCTAACACATGTCCTAATTCTGTTGGATAAGTTAAATTAGACAAAAAACAACATTAATAATAAAATATGATCCACTTTGGTCCATTTTTATTAGATTAGGACATTTATTATTATTTTATTTAAAGAAGAGTTAAAAGAGTTAAATTCAAAGATTAATAACTAAACCTTTTTTAATATAGGGTTATAAATAAGATAAATTCGACTATAAATATTAATTAGAAAGATAATAAAATTTAATAAATAATGTTATTTTATTTATAATTTTTGTATAGTAAATAATTTAATTTATTTATGGCACAATGATGATTCAGAAATTACCTTATTAATGAAAGATTATAATAATTAATATTATAAAAATACAAATAAATGTATTTTGATAATTTTGATAAATTAAACTAATTTTATAGGTTAGTATGACATGTTATGGATGGTTAAAAAAATTATTTTAGGTGATAAAGTTTTTATGGCTTTCAAAAAAATCAAATACTAAATAGTGTATAAATTGACATAATTGAGTTTTTAAAACAAATACTATATTATTAATTGATATAATATTTTTAAATATCTAAGTCTTGGGAAAAAGACATATATAAGGTTATATATATTAATAATGAACCACATGGGGTTCTCTTTTCTTGATACAGTATGTTTATTAACCACATAATATAAAATTACAAAAAGACATGGTAAATGTCAATCTATTTAACTAAGAGATAAATCTAAAAGATAAGGTTATTATGATGACCTAAAGCTATCTAAAATCTAATGGTTGAGATTTTTTAGACCCATAACCACCATAGACTCTAAATAATTCATTTTTGAGCCATCATAAACTTAAATTAGTTTATTATAAAATAATATTTCAAGCTTTTCCTAAAGTGACCATCACCTCTCTTATAAAAGGGAAATTTCCCTTCTCTTAATTTCACACCTCCAAAGCCATTTGGCTCGGAAAAACCCTGCCAAAATATCCTCCCAACTTTCCTCCCTTCATCCTAGAGGCCTTCCTTTTGTCAGAAATCCAACATAAGGAGCACTTTTGATCAAATCAATTGGAAGAACCCGAAGAAGAGGTAAATATTTCAACACCTATTTCATGTTCTTTTCTTCTTCCACTTCCGCTTTCTTTATTGTTTCCATTATAAAATAATAAATCCAATATCTTCTATATACTATTATGTTATTATAAAAATGGTAAAACCATATTCCTTATTCTATCCATCATATGAATGACAAAGTCACTATACGTGCGTATATACGACTTACCGTCTCCACGTCATGGTGTTCTTTATCATTCAAACTCTTAATTATTTGGATGTATATAATAATGATTATAACAAATGTAAATAATAAATATGACATGTTAATTATTCTATATATATTATATACCATCCAATTACATATGATTTTGACATCAATATAATGATATTGTTTCTCGTGCGTACGTACGGATTACTGTCTCCACTAACGCGATGAGAATCATTCCCCATCGTAATAATTCAAGAATAATTTTCATTTTATAATTCAAAATAATGTTTATGAACATAATATCATTCTATGTGTGAATAAAATACATCCTACTCAATATAAACATTCCTTATGTAACCAGACATATAAAGTAAAACGAATCCGTTTAACAACCGAAACGATGATACAACTAAAATATTATTAACAATGCAATATTAGAAGATAAAATATGTTATAATATTTATATATATAGTTATTTTATAATTTAATAACAGTTTTTTAACTATTATAAAGGAGGTTAACATACCATCGACTAAGGAAATGTATAAGGTAAGGGTTAATTTCACAATATCATTATTATATGTTGTTTTTTTACTTATCTACTAAGACATATTTATTATCCATGTCCATGTTTCAGAAAAGTTTTTTCAAAGGGATTTTTTAAAGGGAATATTTTAATAAAACATCATATTAAATTTTTTAAAGATTTATTCTTCTAAACCGTTATCATTAATGTAAATGTTTTTAAAATGGTTTTTAAGGATTAATTTATATGTACATGAATGTTTTTAAAATGTTATTTCCTTTAAAAAGTTTCAAAGTGGTGTGGGAAATTTTTATAAAAAAATTTCTTTAAATTTATTCCTTTATAAATTGTGTGACTTTTAAATGTTTTCATGAAAAAGGGATATTTCTCTCAAAGTGTTTTATAAATCATTTTCATCTATGTTAATATCCTCTGATGGATTTCAAACTTGTTTGAAGTTGATACAAATCATTCTTATTGTATTGAAGGTTTTGTGATATGTTTTACTGTGGATGTGTTATTTTTATACCATTCATGGTTTATGGATAAAGTATTGACATTTTGTATGCTTGTTTTAATATGAATGTTTATGTTATGTTTAATCCCATTCATATGAGGAATGCATTGGATTTAGTAAGTGACGGGTGGAGCCCACTATAGCTCCTCGATGCATCGGTAGGTCTCATGAGACAGACTACTATCTTGGCATAAGGCCTTGACAAAATCTTATTTTTAGTCTTGGAAAAAGTCTTTGACTATGTAGTTATGAATTCTCGTATTATGCATTCCATCATTATTAAATTGGATATTGATATTACATTTGATTATTCAACTAGTAGAATATACACGTGAATAAGTAAATGGAACTATTTAATTTATCTTTTCCATATTATGATGAAGTTTAATTTTAATGGCTTGTGTTTTAGTATTATACATTTCCTTAAATGTTTATGTTTATTGGTGCATGTTCTCTTCTATATTGTTATCCTTTTTGAGCATTTGATCTCACCCCTTTCTTATGTTTTATTTTCCAAGGATTACAAGAATTGTATTATTATTGATTAGAAGTGTTAAGCTAAATTATTAATGGCATTATCAAATGATCATTTATGTTGTGTTTTATTTTCTAATGTGTAATGTAACGTTCATGTATGTAATCTATTTTTCAAGACTGTTAAACTGATTTGTCTTTCGGGACTTGATTCCTTGAAATCACGCAAATGTATTAAGATAATGCACCAACTCTGGGCTTCTGGGGCTAGGGTGTTACATCAAACATGTGGGATATACAATAGGGTAAACAAATGCGCTGTAAGTGAATGGGATATATAGAAGATGGACCCGGGGTACTCTGCGACATTCATGAAATGTATACATTATATACTATGTATGGATAATATGTTGTTGGATCATTATTTTTGATTTTTAAAATGATTCCATTGAGTTCTATTATAATGTTTCTGTGGTTCTATTATTATATGCGATATTGAAATTAATATCATTATCACCAATGTTTATAGTCTCCCTAACATCAACTAATTAGATCCATGCAACTAGTATTCATATATTAGAGTATGGGGAGGCACGGTTAAGGAAAAATGGACCTCTAGACCAGATCACTAGTTAAATGGATCTTGGTTCACAATTTTACAAATGGTATTTGTGAATAGAGTTTATCTGGATTTTAAATGGTATTAAAAAGGGTAGTTCAAAAAATAATTTGATTGTTTGGATTTGTTATACTGGATACTATGATCATGTTATAAATGTGTAATTACCTCATATTTGGGTTCTTATAACCACATATATGGTAGAAAAAACATGTTTATAGGGTTGTAAAATTGATGTTATAGTTTTTTACTTTTATAATTAACTAATTCACAACTCTAGTGGTGAACATAAAAGTGATGGTATTGGTTATTGAGATTGTGAACCATGGATCGGTGTGGAAATAGAGAGATTTAATGCATCACAATAAGAACTTAGGTTCACATTAAATATGTCTGTACTTGTGTTTATTTCTTGGAACTTGGAATATGATAAAATTGGTTGAGATGCTTAAAGTGACCACGACAAGATAAACAGGGCTTTCGAGTTTATCTTCATGGAGGAATCATTCTCATCCTTCACAAGTATGTGGTGCAAGAAAATATTAATATTTTATCCTATGTGTATTGTATATAAAGACCTAACTATTATAAGGATATGAAGGAATAATGGAAATAGGATATCTATTTAAATTGTTTATAACAAGATAAACAATGTTTTCTTCTTAACTTATTGGTGGTATTCTACTCAACTATCCCAAGTTGCTGATTTATGGTGTGTTTGATATGTGATACATCACAGTAATCTGATCATGCATAGGGGGAGAATGAGGATAGATTATATATTATATGGGTATGGTAGGTAAGTTTAAGTGTTGTTAGATGTTATATCTATTACATCATATTTGCGATATAAATATTGTTATTATTATTATTGAATATAGAATTTGGTTTTTAGATTGATTCCAGTAGAAGGCTTCCAATGCAAAATCAGTATAGCAGAGATGTGGTTCCTCCATATCATGCATTGGATGATACCCTCATGGTTCCGGATTTGAATAATTCATTGGTAGATTCTCTAAGGAAGGTAGGTAGGTTAGTCGTAGTAGATTGTAGAGATTGGGCCATGGATAAATGAGCAGTGAAGGGAGATCTTGGTACAGTTTTTGTGGAGTATTGACAGAGGATCTAATGTATATGGTACATCTATGGTGTATTTAACACAGAAACATCAGTATCGACACCTCAATTTATTTTGATGTGAGTGTGGATTGTATGTAGAAGAAAATTGGATTGAGTTTATGTCAATTATTGTTTATCAAATTGAGACTCCCCAAATATGGAAGGTGAACCAAGATACATACATGATAAAAGGGATATAAAAGAGTTTTGGGGATATATAGGTCTATTAAGGTAGTAATGAGAGGATAACATGGTAGTATTTTGAGGCAAGGTTCTTTGGGAACATCATTCTGGAGTTGTTGAGGGAAGATTAATCCAACAAGTTCATGGACATTAATTAGGGGGATATATTTGTTATGGATCATGATGGGAAGTGAAAGGAACCATATCATTTTTTTCTTCCATGGTTGGAAATAAAACTGATAGTTTATGGGGATTTGGTAATGGTTTGCGGCATTCCATCTAGATGCAGTTGAATATATCCGGGTTGATGTCATTCTCGAAGGTAGGGAACCGAGAATTTATAGATGAGGAGAACCTAATATATTGGAATTTTTATAGCCTAGTGATGGTGTTATATGAGACATTCAGTGGATATTTAGTTCAATTAAAGTGGGTGTATGAGGTGTCTCTACAGGGAAGTTAGGCCATAGATTTAGGGAGAACACCAAAGAATGGGTCATCGATGGTGTGCTTCCAGTGTGTACAATCGGGTCATGTTTAGACCTAGTGTGAGTGATATCCAAAGTAACTTCCTGAATATAGGTAAATGGAACATCTAGAGAGGTTCTTCTTGAAGACTTCTTAAATAGGTGGAATTTAGAAACTAGGTCGGACTCAGGGATTTGAGGTAGGATGAAGTTATATCTACATATTATGGTAGGGAGAGAGAGACACACATCAGTGGGGCAAGTGTCTAGTATCAAATACAAATCCATGGGGAGGATAGGTATTGGGATGTTAGTGTTAGGTCCGCTGGGTTAGATACCCTGAGTGGGGGTGTGAATTAGGGTATAAAAAATTAAAACAACTTCCCATATTGATCTTGTTTCGCTGTTAATAAAGACTCACTTCTCTATCGTTCATGTAGAAAAGTATAAATATAAAATAAATCATGCACAAGACACAACGATTTTTAATTGGTTCACCCTCACTGGGAAACATCAAAAGAGAATACACCAGTGATGTGCCGATGTGACCAATCCACTAAAATTACACTGTTGTTTACAATGTTTGGGCTATATGACTTCTATTCACAGGCACACTGCCTTTACAAAGTTTAGGGTTAGCTCAAAGCTTTCACAAGGGTTACTCTCTGTTTCTCTCTCTCTGGCTCACTACCGGTTGAGAGGATCACCTTCCTCCTCTTCCTTTGCTCACTACTCAGGAAAGGATCCACTCACAGTTTATAGACCTGTAAGTCTCTTCATTATCACTAATGAAATATGAATCATTAACTGTTGATAGATGCTTTGTTGATGTCCAACTTTCACCCACAGATGAATTTCTCTTTGCATCAGGTGTACCGACCAACCGAAATTTTTAAACACAGCCCTTACTGCACCTTGCGCATAATTTCATTGCCTTGTGCGAAATAAAATTTTCACGCAACAACTCATTTATGTGCACCCACTACATTTCCTTGCACATAATTTTCGGCTTTGGAGCACAGTACACTTTTTGCGCAACAATCTTCTCTTTTTCAAAACCTCTTCTTTGCGCACAAACAGTTATTTTACGTGCAAACATGTTGTTTTCGTGAAACTATATTGTGCACTCCAATTTCGTGTGCCTAAGCTCGGATGCTCTCTAAGTTTTGATTTGCTTCGAATTAGGGAATCACTTCATATTTATACGCAAAATTGAACCCTACGTGAGAAACCCTCCTTCCACCTGTAATCCTCATTGAGCGCAATAAACACATCTTCCATGCAACACCATATTATGATCCATGATCCAATTTTCCATGCAACTCATGCCTTAGCAAATTTTTGAGATTTTGATCTCGAAACACCTTTTGTGTGAAAAACACCAATCCTCTATTTTGCACACCACGCTAATATTTCACACACCACTTTCCTTTTTCGCATACCATGAAAATATTTCATGCACCAAAATCCTTTTTCGTTCAACTCTTTCCTTTTTCATGCACCTCCCTTTTCCTAAAACATATGTCTCTATTTTCTTATTTTCAGGCCAAAAAATTTGGCAAACACTAGAAAACGGTGCCACCTTGTATCTGCTCTTTTTGTACCACCTCCATATCATCCATTCATTTTTCTAGTTTCTTCAATCAAACATGGATATCCAAAAAACATCTCTCAAACCTGAAAAATCACCTTATAAACCCTCTTTGTCAACCAATTCTACATTGTGGTCTGCTTTGTCAACAAACACAACACAGAGGCCCACATTATCAACAAACACAATCACCTCAAAATGCATCAATGATACCTTGAGAGATTTTTCCCAATAGTTAGACTCCAGGATAGGTTTTTTCAGTTGATCTTGAAGGTTCAGAGTAGTTATTGAGGAAAATCATGGTTAGGTTTATGTCGTGATTATATCTTGGTTCTAATTTATTTTTGATATTATTGATTTACATCAATGAGGATCACATGTGATAGTTGACATAAACCAGAACTAGATAGTGTTTTGGGATAAAAAATGGTGTTTTGTTTGTATTAGATGTGCCAGAACCACTCTATATCTTATGTTAATGACATATAAATGTATGTTATGTGGGAATTTTGGACATCATTTATGCTACAAAACCATGTGGTCATCATGTGTGACGTAGGTATGAATCATGAACCAGATAAAGTCCATAAATTATAGAATGTAAATTGTGGAAATGTATAAATATATATATATGATGGTTAGTGAAACATTCAGAATGTAGAATGCGTCTAGAATAAACTAGGTTGGTAATTCTTAAATTGGAGAGTAACAAGGGGAATTATTCCTGAGTAAGTGATCAAGGTAGTTTGGTGAAATTTTATGAGATTCGTATGTTTAGTATCATATCATCAAATGAACCAATAGCTCATGTATGTGCTATAATATGGTGTGGAGGTTATAGCATCCCATTTTTATTTAGAGGGATGAAAAAATATGTGAGGATTAAAACTTCTTAGTTTGGTGGATGGTATAACTTCCATATTTATATTTGGAACCTAATTCTGAGAGTTACAATTCCCTAATGTTATTTTTTGGATGTGGGTTGTTGTACAGAAATATTCTTGGTGGTTAAGCTCAATTTTAGAAATAATATTAGTCAAATACTAGAGTTTAGGATGTATAGAACTGGGCACATGGTTTGGGGAAACTGTAGTATAGAATTATACAACCCATTTTCTATAGGAGAATAGTTTCATCTAACCATGTGGGGTGGCCATCTAACCATATGTGGAACCTAGAATAAAATAAATCTACGATGTACGGAATATGCATAATTTAATAAACTGTGTTCATAGCCGTGAATGTGGGTGACCCATTTTAGTAGTGTGTGTTCACTGTTGGTGCATAGTGAGAAAAACCATGAGACCTAAACATGTGCCTCTTTAAAAGGGGGGAAATTATAAATCTTCCCTACATAATATATATTTTCTTCTTCACATTTCATTCATTTTTTCACACACATCCTTCCAATCTTGTAGATCCCTCCTCCATCTCCTCTAATATTTTCTTACCTTCTTTGTCTAATATCCAATTCAAACACCATTAGTTGAATTGGATTGCTAGATGAAAGGCTTCAAATACAATTTCTCATATCCTTCTTCTATTTAACTATTTGGAATTCCATTTCCATCCAATATAATTTTCCTTATTTTCTAGTTGGTTATCATATTGTTTTTTTCTTCCAGTAAAGCTAAAATTAGTGGCCCTTCTTTGATAAATGAGTGACTTTGAAAATAATATTAGTGGTTCCTATATTCCCCATAGTTTATACACATTCTATGTGATTTGTATTTAAAAATACATTAATGGGGTGGTTTATCGGTGAGCTATAAATTGATTCTTGTCTTTTGCATTATTATCAGAAGATGCTGATTGGAAATACCACGTTTGTTATAATTTTTGATGTGGGCAGGAATGGTACATGTGAAATGGGTTAAATTTTTCTTTGGCATGAAGTGAAAAATATTTTTTTTGAATAAAATTATCCCTATGGATATGTGAGTTCCATGGGAATATATTAGTCATAGCGAAGAATTCATGGAGTGATGTTGATCACTATTATTGAGAAGACATGCCTCATCAGTTTGAGGAGGATAGTGATGAACATGTTGTTTTTGGGTGATGGGGTTCTCATGTTGCTATAACGTTATGTTGGATGGTGTGGATTAGATATGGTTAGTGATTTCTTCTCACCGAGTTTTTCCAATAGCATCATTGGAATTTTTTTCACAAAGTAAATGACTAATTGAGGTGTTTTTGAACACACAATGTGGGTGGAGGCCTCAATATATTTTTTATAAAAGGGGATAGTTATGACCATAATTTATTGAGGATGTACTCACCATAGGAAGCCATGGTTGATGGTGTGTGTTACCATTGAATATGGGAGAAGTATCACCAAGACATTCAGGGTGATGGGTGAGGATTAAGGAAGGAAATTTATCACCATGCCTTGGCAATTTGGGTTGTCGACCCAATGATGTTTCAATGAATATATGTATCAAGAACATGTGACATATTTATTGGGTATAATGATGGGAAACTGGTTTTACTTAACAATAACTAAATGTGGTATTGATTATCATGAGTTCTCAAGTGATATGTATATAAATAGAAGACCAATGGTTCTCTAGGTTTGGCTACCTATGAATGCATCATTCCATTTTCAGTGATCACCAATCTAGGTAAAGATTAATTATATAGATTTATAAAAATTGAAGAAGGTTAATTTATGTGAAATTATAGTTGATATATATTTATATATGCATACACTAGTATAAATAGGGATATAATATGGTCACTCGTCAGTGTTAGCCTACTATGTTCATACTCACACCCTGAATGGGCCCCTTAGGACGCATGAAGACATTATGGACTTGAGATCAGGTAAGGAATCATAAATAAGTGTTTGAACTTAATGTTAGGGATGCACTATGAGGGCATGTGATTAATGGATGATGTACCAGGGGTTATCTACAGTGACATGGAATTTTATTTTTTTTTAATTTTTGTATGTACTTTTATATTTTACAACAATAATCTTTCAGGTTAATTTTGTAAAATTGTCATGCCATGTATACATTATTTTTGTTGTATGTATGGTACATTTTTCATTATTTAGTGTTATATTTTATAAATTCTTCTACTGAGTTTAATTAAAATGATTCTGGAGTGTTATTATTTTATTTACTATTAAATTTATTATCATTATCTCTAGAGGGTATAGTCTTCCAAACATCCTCCAAATCATCCGTCGCAGCTAGTAGGCATCTTTTAACATATAAGGTCATTCTCCAAAGGCCTAGTGGACCTTCCTCCTGGAGCACGAGTTAAATGGATCTTAGGTCAAGGTGATATATTTAATATCCTAAAGTTGAGTAGGTTATGTTAGTTGAATAAGTGTAAATATTTAAATTTATTTTGAATAAATAAGTGAAAATATATTATACACTAAAAGATTTTAGGATGTCCTATTAATGAAAAATGTAAAGAGTTGCATATTTTTTTCAAATAGATATAAATGAAATATTTTGTTGAAAAATCACCAATCAATGATGATAAAAATAATATTATAAATTTTATAAGTATATTATTAATGTTATTAACATTTTCATATTCAATATTATGAGATTAAAGAGTTTGAATTCTATGTTTAAGGAGTTGTATCATGAACCAACACAATGCGGACTAATCCAAAACTACCTTAATCCTACCTCTAATAGGCCTGGGACTGAATACCCTCCCGAGAAGCCATAACAAACACATGGGAGGTTATATCCTACTGTACTTGTACATGCACACATATCCAAGCTCATAAAAATGTTGAAAAATAAAACAACTAAAACCAATGCATGCATATATCTATGATCCCATAATTAGAACATGATAGTAAAGTGCAGATTGTGATAAATTGTTACAAATATAGGCTTAAAAACTACTGAGTACAACCTTGTACATAAGAGATGAATAATATAAAATTAAACCACCTAGGAAACACCTTCATATATCAAACTCAATCCATTATTCAACCACACCCTGCCCTCCCTATAAAACGTCAAATGGTCCATCATCTAGATAAGACCTGACCTGTGTGAGTAGAGCCCATGAATGGGTGAGTATAAAAATATCTATTGAGGTATCCCAAAAACATTAAACACATATCATTTGGAATAGTCAACTCATTAAAAATATATATAATTCATTGAACAATAAAAAAAATATACTTTGCTATGACACCATGGATTCATTCACTCACAACCAACTATCAACCACATGATTATTCTTGAAACAATTCTTGATCTGAGAGAATCCAATCAATGAGCCAAGATATCATGGACGAAACTCATCCAAGAGTTCATTATCATTGAAAACTACCCAATAAATCCCACTATTCCTTAGATGATTGTGATACCCAAACAAGGGATCACTCTCAGGACTACTAGGTGAAACCACAAACCCAATCTAGACCAATATTATTTGTAGTATATCATACTCCAAAGAAACCTCAAACCCCACTAAAATGTCCTGCAAGTTGGAGGATCAATTCCCTTCTCAAGGAGGTCATATTGATTCTACAAACCCCATATAGGGTTAAAATGATATAGGATCACACTTAGGCATCATGGAGGTAAACCAAAAACTCTATCTAAGACTCTTCCTCTATATGGGATCACAATCGTAATATGTGAATATAATTCCACATTTTTTCCTCAAGGGGATAGACCAAGGGAGAATACTCAACAGATATTGGTCCAAATTGAAGAATCTGAGGTCACCAAACACACTCAAAGGGGGTTCACATAGTTTACTGGGTGTATATACTACATTTCCATCCAACCCCTAGTCCGCCTTTATGGATATTTATTACACATAATATAAATCTCCATATACATGGAATGTAGGTTTAGCAAGAAAACATGTAGAGATTGGTCGACACTCTTCCCAAGTCATCTGTCCAAGCCTGGATAAACTGGGTCATGTCTATGTAAATCAGACAATATTTTCCCATGTAACCTCTATGTTATATGATAACAAAAATACTAGGATTCACATGTAATGCTATGGGGTTAAATTGAAATTTTTGTTTTACTCTAGATGAAACACTAGTGCCATAGAGAAGGGTTCCCACATGGTGTGTTATCCTGAATCACATGCCATGTAACATGAAAATTTTAAGAACCCTTGGGTTATTCCATAGTCATCTATAAACATCACTCCTCCTATGATTCTATATGGGAATCATAGATATGTGTTCACATAGCCTTTTCCTCACCAGATCAATGGATTGTGGCCTTCAATCCACTCGGAAAATGATCTGTTGTTCCAAATCCATTGTCCCATCGAGCCGTCATCATGTATTAATAATGGGAAATGAACCGTAAGACTAATTTGAACTCATTCATACTCAAATAATACAATTTGATCATTGAATCTCCAATATAATCATCATTATCAAGTCGTACCCATGGTAATGACCCACTGAACTGAAGAACAATCACTCAACAATCGAATACCAAGTAATCATCAAGCCATGGGCCAAAAAAAATGAACATGATGAACGTATGAAAAAACGAGGGATAAATCCATTAAACAAAATATATGAGGAACAAACTTGTGTCTTTGTTTATTCAGAATGAATATATTGTCATAGATTTCGATGAATGAATAGGTATTTAAACAATGAATAAAAAAGTCCACTGTAATGAAACAAAATGTCTATTCGAGAATAAATTCTTATTCATGAAATTTATCTATTTTCGATATAGGATAAATAAAGGGATGAAAAATATAAAATAAAACATCCTACCTATATTTTATATCAATAGCTAATGAAGATTGGTTCGGTGTACCAGTCGTTGGGGAGATTTAAAAAATCCATTAGTGCCCGATCCCAGATTTGGTCCCATTTGACATCATCTACCAACTATATTACAATGGATCCTCTCTATTGGTCAATTTAAATATTTAGGTTATGTGGATAACCCTAGGGTTTATGGATAACCATTTTTAAATAGAGGGATAGGTCTCTATGATAAATAAATGAAAATAATTCAATTTATTTATTTCTTTTTTTAATTATGTGATCGAGACAACGTTTTCAAAAATTATCAACTCTGAAAAAGGTTATATCACACCTAGGGAGAAACCCAATTTTTGAGCACAATAGTTCCCTAATATTTTTCATTTGATCCCCCATTTGGGAGATATAATACTACTTCAGAAAATGTGAATGCATGTGATATTAATATATTTCAAAAAATAATTTTTGGTACACCATTCCTTTTAATATCACACTCTATTAGATCTTGGATCCAAAAATAATCCATATCTTATTCTAAATAAATATGTGGACGAAATAAGATTCATTAAATTCTCCCCATCATATGTATTATTTCATCAATAATAGAAAAACTACCAATAATAAGGGTAATAGGCTCGTATCTAGGTCACCCACTCCCATATTCTCTCATGAAAATTCCTATAATGCCACTAGACATGCACTAATGGAATCAAAATCCCATGAAGTATCCCATCCTACTAATCCTTGATCTCCATTGGGTACTCAGTTAAGGTAGATCCATTAGTGATGTCCATCTCACCCCAGTCGATAATAAGTGATGGGTCATACATATATCTCTTATGTTGTGACACGTGGATGATATCATGCACCAGGTCTAGCTATTATGGTAGAGCTAAGTGGTATGCAACCTCACTAACTCTAAGTAGTATCTGCAAATGACCAATGAATATCAGAGATAGTTTTTCACCCCAGCCAAAACTCTCTAACCCACATCGAGGTGAGACCCTCGAGAACACATAGTATCCCTTATCAAACATCAAAGATCTCCATTATTGGTCTATATAAGTATTATGACGGATATATGCATCCTTCATCAACTCCAGGATTATATAGAATTTCTCTTTTATAGTTCGCACCAACTTGGGGACCATTTGAACTTACTCACCTAGATCAATCAAACGATGTATAACCTGCAGGTTTGTCTATATAATGCCTCAAATGTTGCTAAACAGATGGTGGAATTATGGATTTTCTTGTACACAAACTCTATAATGGGTAGAGGATCCTCCCAAATCTGGTGAAAAATCTAAAATTAATGCATGTATCATGTCCCCCATGAACTGAATTGTATTCCTAGTATGGCCATCAATATAGGGGTGAAATTTCATACTCAAACATAACAAACATTCAATGACCTCATGAAATCATCTCCATAATCATGAAATCCATAAATAATCATGGTCTTAGATGATCATCAAGGGAAATACATGGAACTAGACTACTTATTACATGTACCATCATCCCAAACTCTCTACTAAACTCTTCCCATGAATTACTATGAAGGTGCCCGACTTGGTGCGTCGTTCTACGATCACCCAAATGGAATTATTTAACCTAGGAATATGTGGTAACCCCATCATTAATTGATTAGATATACAATAAAAATTTCACTTTATCACCTCAAGGGGTTAAGCTAAACCCACTAGAACCTTGTGCTTGGCCTTCACATTCTAATAAGTGAGTCATCGAGAGAAAAACTATACAACACAACTCTTCATTACTGGTCACCAAAACTGACACCCGATGTCCTTATATATCACTAACACGCCAAGATATACCACCAAATGGGATGTACAAAACACCCACATCACCTCCTCTCACAATGTCAATGGTACCATTATCTATCCCATAAATAGTATAACATGCTCGACACCTTCATTATATCCATCTGAATCACGTGCAGTGTATTTATATATATGTTAAGTCTCACAATTTTTATCTCCATGATGAGATTCACTAACATGTGGTAAAATAATTGAGGTAAAAACCATAGACTAAATATATTAAGCACAATCCTTATCCACTATGGATAGTTTTAATGAGGATAACTTTAGTTAAGCCTCTCCCAACAACTGAGAAAAAGAACTTCTACTGTAAGCATCTACCACTACATTCCCCTTCCCAAGAGTATTTTCAATCTCAAAGTCATTTTCCTAGAATATCTATAGTGATATGCTATGTATCATAATATGATCCCTATAAGTGAAGATATAATTTACAATCTCTTGGTTAAAGTATTTGATAAAATACTCACCCATCAGGTAGAGTTTCCACAACTTCAATATGAAGACTACCTCTGATACTTCATGATTATGAGTCATGTAATTCTGCTCATGTGGTATCAACTTACGTGATCCATAAGAAATCACCACCTGCCTCTACATAAGAATACAACCAATCCTAGTCCCTAATTACCCACAAAACACTTCATAATTAACACCCACCTATGGAAAATATCAACATTGGAGAACTCATCAACCTCTACCAGAACTCCCAAAAAATTGTTGGTGTGTTTTCATAAAAAAAAGGCTTCGACATTTGGTTAAAATATGTAAAGGGTGATTCCACTTATATAAATTGGGTAAAAACCTCCATGATTACCCTTCCAACCATTGGAAACTATTAACCTTAGTGACACTCTCAAGTGGCTCCCAAGATAGTACTACACAACCTTCATCTTGTACATTACTACTCCTGCCCCTAATATTATGTTTCCCAATAAATGGAATTCTAGAATTAAAAACTAACACTTCATGAGCCTCTCATAAAGTTGGTGCCCTCAGAGTGTGTTCAGAACTATCCTCATGTGTCTCGGGTGATCCTCCTTGGACACTGAGTACACTTGGTTTTCATCAATGAGGACCACCATGAACCAATATTTGTAAGTATAAAAGACCAAGTTCATCAGTTCCATGAGAAAAAGTATGAAATTATTCATTCTAAATGTAATTAAAAAGTACTCATAGTTCCCTTAGTGACATTTGAATATCGTCTTCGGTATATATTCATCACATAATCATAGCTGTTTGTAGAATGATCTGATATCAATCATCAAGAAACATTTCACCCACTCAACAATTAGAAGAGTCCCTTAAACCTCAGTATTGGATACATATTCTTCAGGGTCACTTAGTTGAAGAACTACTATCCCACACATAAATACAAGATCTTTTCCACCTTCATGGTGAATAAAACTGGGGATTCGTAGGGAGAAACATTGGGTATCCCCAAGCCCTTCGCTTATGAGTCCTCCAAATTCACCCTCTTATCATGAATCTCTATAGGAGTTATCTGATATTCTGGTGAAGATATTGGGGTTTCCCCATGGTGTAAGTTAATTTATAAGTCTAGAACTTAGTGGGAGGTAGACTCAGTACATCCTCAAGATAGATATCCTCATACTCTTTCACCTCAAAAGGGAACTAGTAGCTCACATCATTCACTGCTCCCATAGACATTCTTGCTAAATAATGAGTATTTGGTTTCACTATCCAATTCCAAAGTCTATACCACTCTTCCAAGGTTTCATTTTCACCCATAAAGGAAAACCACATCCAATCACCACAGACACAGAAAATCCTCAACTGAAAATTTAAAATCTGGTCATGAACTATGGGTATCCAGTCCACAACTAAGATGATATCATAAGGAATCATTGATTATTTAAAGAGATCTAATAAGAATATCTCACCTCCAAGTATCAAATCATATTATTAATAGAAGTGATAAATCACTATGTCACCTCATGTAGGAGTTTCCAAACTCAATGGTAGGACAATGGCTTAACCAGAATCTCAAACACTCAAAGCAAAGAAGTGGAATGAAAGGAATAACTTGCACCTATGTCTATCAGAACTACATATAAGGTTGAAAAGACAAAAAATATTCCTTGAATCATCTCTAGAACCTTGAGTATAGAGCCCTCCATATCCTAAAACAAGCATCATAACTGACCACCAGCTAGCTGAGCCAGGTCTGGACCACCTAAGGGTGTTATTGGTAATATGTCAGACCACTAACAACCTCATTCTTCTCTTTCTGCCATCTACCATGTCCATAATCTTACGAAGCACCCTCCTCCTGCCTTTGTCTCTTCCTTAGTGGTCCCTCAACTATATCTTTATCAACATTATCATTGATTGGAAATCCTGGTGCCAGTTGTCCCCACCATCAATGGAGAAACATCGCATCTCCCTTGGATGTTTCAAGACATCATGAGAAATGTGAACCACTGATCCTCAATCCTATGATCATCTCTAGAATAATTTAACATATTTGGTTCCATATGACTACCATCAGCTACTTACCACTGAGGCCTCAGTTCCTAGGTGCCCAGTACCAACACCCCCTTTCAGCAACTTCTCTGTAGGGATGATCTCTTCCACTAAGGCTTTCTCCACCACTCTAACATAAATATAAATGAAATTATTTATCAATGAAGCCTTTATATCCCTACATAATCCATTCTTAATGGTTTTTGAATTTAATAATAGATCCTACACTATATCCATGCAGTATCATGAGAGATTCATATGCCTCACTGAATACTCCACCATGATCTTATTTCCTACTTCAAATACATAACCTATTATATGTGAAATGATCCCAACATGGACAGATAAAACTCCTCCCCGAAGTGATTATCTAAATATGACCAGGAAAGAGTTGTCTGGTCATGCGACTAAGTAACTAAACTCTAGCATCACCTAGCAGATACCAAAAAAGGCTCCCTATTAAGAAAAAACATCTAATCCATAGGCTTCCTCACAAGGGAGAAAACACGAGTGTCTACCTATATCCAGTCATTAGCCACATGGGGGGTATTTCATGACCCTAAACCTAGTAGGTTGCTCCCTTTGGAACTCATACAATGCATTCACCATGCTTGGATCCTCACCGGGAACATTAAGCAATAGATATTGTTCAATGGGTGGTTGTATAGTTGGTAAACTACCATGATGTACCATATGAGGTATATTCCCTATTACTAAAGCCTCATCACATGACAGATCATCCTCATGACTGTGTAGTGGAATCCTGGTTGGATATATTTGTAGAGGAATCCTAAAATAATCAAGATAAACCATAGTCCAAGAGTATATCTAGGGAGATGACTGAAGAAGTAAATGGATAGCATAACCCATTCTTATATGATTCATGTACCAATATATTCTCCAAAAAAATCAACATGTAATGAGTCCATGGGAAGGTGATAAGAATCATGGTGTATGGATACATCATCTCCTGCACCAATACATGAGTCCTTGGCCTAAAATCCAAACTTGAAACATTTAATATTTTGTCCACAAAACCCAAACCAATCACATAGTCTATGTTACTAAGGTAGAACCAACTCATTTGAAACCAATCTATCACAACCCAGCCCAATGGGGTCTGAACCACAACAACACCAAGCTCCACTCAAACATGCCAGATGTTGGACACCAACACCAAGTAAGTATACCACACACATGGGAGGCCTTAACCAAATATACCAAGAAACACACACACACACACACATATAAAGTCCCATACAATACTAAAATATAAAACAATTTAATATAATTCATGCATACATCTATGACCTCATAGTCATAGTATAGTAGTAAAGAGATGAAATCTATAAATGGGCCCAAATACATGCCCAACAAAAAACTAGTTAGAGTCCCACCCACTCTATGGGTGATAACTAATATCAAATGAAACCATATTGAAAACACCTTGGTCATCCAAGATTGAGCTATGCTCCACCAACTTCCTTTTCTCCCAGGACACCATCAAATGGGAAGCTATCAACATAAGACACGACATGTTTGGAAAGATACCATGAAGGGGAGAGTATACCAATACCTAGTAAGAAACCATGAAAACACTAAACACATAAAATTATTAATTTTATGATCATAAAAAATATATAGTAAAAAATGTAATATATATATATATATATACTCAAGTAAGACACCACTCCTCCATGCGACCATAAACAATTGTCTTCCATAAGATTCTTCATGATGAAATTATCAACCCAGGATAATACACTTATCTGATACATGACATCACTAGAGACACTCATCCAATATGTAAAGATAATTGCAACCGACCTAATAAATTTCCCTGGTCTCATAAGACCCTGATACTCAGATAGGGGATCACACAAAACACCAGTGGGGGACACCATAAACCCAATATGGAATAAACTTTTATATAGAGGATGATAATACAATGATACCTAATACCCTACTGAAGCAGATTGGTAAATGGAGGATCAAAATCCTTCTCAAGTAGGTCATTCCATTTCTAAAAACCTCACATAGGTTACAAAATGAAAAAGGATCACATTCTGGTGTCATAAAGGGACCCCACTAACTGTATCTGAGGTACATCATCCAAAGGGGATCACAATATAGATATGTGGACATAATAACAAATTGTTACCTTGTGAGGATGGATCAAGGGAAAATAGTAAACTAATAATGCTCCAAACTAAAGAAACAAAGGGCTCTAAACACACTCAAAGGCAGTTCATAGCATTTATTCGGTGCACACAGTGTGTACATCCAACCCCTAGTATACCTATACGGTTCTTCCTCAAACAACATGTAAATATCCATATATATATATATATATCATTTATAAATAGTACATATTGTGTAGAGATTTATTAGAACTCTAATTGTACCACATAGTTGTTCCCATGTACACTAGGCTGTGTCTTTATACTCTGGCCATGTCCATGTATATATGCCTTCCCAAGAATGTGTAACCTCTGAGTTACATGATGATCTACCTAGAAAAATTCACATGACTGGTGATAGGGTCACATGGTGTGTGATATTTAACTCTGGAGGAAACCCTAGCATCACAACCAAGGGGTCCCACATGTCCTCTTATCCCAAATGACACACTTTGTGACCCTTAAATTTATAGAACCCTCAGGTTCTTCCCTATATGTACCTTCACAAAAACTCCTTTGGGATTCCATCTTATAATTGTGGATCGTAGGCCACCAGACCCCATTTATTCTCACTCTCCTTATTCCATCATTGGATCCTATTTAAAAATGATCCATTAATCCAAACTCATTTTCATATGGACCTGTCATCACGTGTTTGTCATGGTAATGGAACCCTTGGTATGAATCAGCCTGGTTCATCCTCAAATAAACTACTATCATCATCAATTCTTAGATCACATCCTCAATCACAATCATTGGGTTAATCTCTTACTTTCAAATTATGTCATGATATTATTACGTCATTTACTGTATTTGTACTTTATTTATGTGTACTTATAGTGAATACATATAATAGATCTATTTTATTTAAAAAAATTATCTTTGTAAAGAAACTTCTTAACCCAATTTCCGTTCTTTGGGTTAATCTCCTACTTTCAAATTATGTCATGATATTATTATGTCCTATCTTGTATTTATATATTTTTTATGTGTACTTATATTGAATACACATAATAGATATATTTTATTTAAAAAATGATCTTTTTAAGGGACTTAGTCTCAATCTCCTTTAATTGAGGCATATTTGGTTTTATACACAACTTTCCTTCATACGGCTTATAAACCCCTTTGACTTTTACTTTCATTCAAAAGGAATCTTTTTATATGAAGAATTTTTAGTAAATGAAAAAAGGAATGTTTTTTCTTACGTATGTGGTGACAATGACTTCGCCAACACCGTGACTATTATTTGAGTTTCGTCTTCCTCTACAAGCCATAAATTTTTTTAAATGAAAAATAAATACCAAGTTTTAATTTTCTTTTATTTTGGTATTGAAAATGGTTTTGATAATGTTTTTATTATATAAATGTGTTGTATTGATATATTGTGATTGAAATGTGGAAATGTTATGTTTCTTTTATGCATGTTTTATGTGATACAATTATGTTATGGTTTATGATATGTTTAAACCTGTTCATATAAGGAATGCATTGGACTTAATAAGTGATGGGTGGAGCCCGCTATAGCTCCTCGATACATCGGTAGGTCTCATGATACAAACTAGTGTCTTGGCATGAGGAATTGAAAAAATCTTATTTGTGGTCTTGGCACAAGGCCTTGGCTATGTGGTTATGATAGTCTGGCATTATGCATTCCATCATTATGAAAGTGGTTATTGATACTGCATGTGATTATTCGACTAGTAGAATATCCGTGTGAATAAGTAAATGGAATTATCTCATTTTAATTTTTCCTTATTTTGTTGAAATTCAAGTTTAAAAGGCTTTTGTTTTAGTTATACATTGCCTCAAATGTTAATGTTTAATTATGAAAGCTTCTTCTATATTGTTATCCTTACTGAGCATCTGATCTCACCCCTTTCAATGTTTTATTTTTCCCAGGATGTGAAGAAATATTTTATGACTGACCTACAGGGATAGTTTAAAGGGGATTGAAGTGTGGACTATGGAGACTATGTTATTGTGATTTTTCACTTTATGATTTAATGTAACATTTATGAATGTATCTAGTGTTTTCAAGGATACTAAACTAATTGGTCTTTCGATACTTGATCTTTTGTGATCATGCCAATGTTCCGCAATAATGCACTGACTCTGGGTAACTGGGGTCAGGGTGTTACAATATATGAGTTGGTATATATATGACGTTTTATCGCAATGTTATATGTGTCAATAGGTAAAAGGAGATCACCGAAGGACCTTTGGTTTTCTTCACCCTCTACCTATCCCTACATGGAAGTGGGACGATATCACAATGGACTTCATTTCATGTTTTCCTCATATTCCCCTGGGAAGGAATACCATCTGGGTATTGATAGATCATCTGACCAAATCATCACATTTCATTCCAATCATAGATTCAGCTAAGGAGGATGTGTTGGTTTGTTATATGTTCAAGTTGCTATGATTCCCCATGGTGTGACATCAATTATTTTTTCTATTGGGGACCCCTATTTTACCTCATAATTATGAGAATTCCATCATAAGGAAATGGGGTTTCATTTTAAGTTGAATACAACATATCATTCTAAAATAGATGGTCTCACAGAGCGGGAAAATAAAATCCTTGAAGACATGATCCAAGCACGTGTCTTGGATTTTGGAGGTTCGTGGTATTTCCATTTTGGATTGGTTGAGTTTTCATATAACAATAGTTACCAATCATTGATTCTAATGGATCCTTTTGAGGTGATTTATGTTCACCCATGTCGATTTCCTTTGTGTTGTGATGATGTGGTTGATGCCTTACTAATGGGGATGATCCTTGTATATGAGACATCTGTTAAAGTCAAGCTAATCAAGAAACATTTTTTGATATATTATAATCATCACAAGTCCTATGTTAGTCTAGGGAAAATTAATTCAGAGTTTTTGTGGGTGACAATATGTTCATAAAGGTAGCACCTCAATTGGCCCATTGTCATTTGGGAAAGCAATGAATTCTAACACCGGCATATGTTGGAAATTTTGATATTATCGAGCAGTATGGAAAAGTTGAATATAAGTTTGATTTTCCATCATATTAGATGTTAATTCATTATGTGTTCAATGTTTCCGAGTTGAAGAAATATAACCCAAAACTGTCTCATGTGCCGAATGGGGAAGAATTGGAATTGGATCCAGATTTTTAGGTGTTTGATTGGTTTGTCTGAGTTTAGACTCCCAAGAGAAAGAGATATGTGTGAACTCTATTCCATTCATCCAAGTCCTTTGGTATAATGGAAATTATTTACATGCTACATAGGAGTTGAATTCTTATATTGATTTGGAATACCCATTTTTGTTCTCTGATCTTGCTTCGGGATGACTTTCCAGGGGCATAAAGTTTTCAGGGTAGGGATAATTGTCATATCCATGTGTTTATTTTGGGTAAATAACGTTTCTTATATTTTTATTATATCAGTCTCAGAGTTTCCACTTTTTTTGGATGAAAATATAGATATTTTGGGCTCTACAGTAGGTGGTGAATGGTTGGAACATGGTTAGGGGAAACTGTTCAACATTCCTAGAAAAATGTGTGGCCTAGTATCCTTTTGGGATAAAGGACAACCAAATGGTTGGTGAAAGGTTTGGATATCGTGAAAGATAAATGTGTATAATTTTACTCTTATATATTTAGGGGAACACAATTACCGTTCATTTTAGAAAACTATGTGGGAGAACCATGCAGCAGGCCTAGGTCATTAAAAATTGGGTGTTTAACTTTTTCCCCATGGATTTTTAACCCTAAACACCACTGATCCTCACCATTTTTTATTATTCCTTCTAGGTTCTTCCCTACTCTATACCTTTCCCACGTATTTTCATTTTACGTAGATTTGGTGAGGTTCCTCTAAGAATCTCCAAGTAAGTGCCTTTATTTATTGATTTCTCCCATTTTCTTGGGGTTTTCTTCCTCCTTATTTGGGGTTTTGTTCTCTAGTGGGTTGGGTGACCTATTTCAGGTTTAAAATTGATTCTTCATGTTTAATATTGGTGTTTTGGTTTGATATTTCCTTTATAGGGTTCTATTGAGAAGTAATTGTGGTTTTACCTTGATTTCTTGAACTCTCTACACTTGAGGTAGGTGGTTCCTTGCTTAAATGTTTTTTTGTGATTTTGATATTATATCTTTGATTCTTATTTATGTTCTATGTTTTATCTATGAGGTGAAAATGTTTTTTAAATGGATTCAAGGTGTGTTAGTGTTAAAATATTTTTTTCTAAGGAAATGGTATGGGTTCCATGTGTGTTTCATGTTTGCCTATTTGTTTTTCTTCCTAAAGATCTATGATAAAATGTGTAAATGGTGAGAAACGTGTTTTAAAATGGATTTGGTGTTTGTTTGGATTTAAAATATATTTTTATTATGGGAATGGTGGTTTCTGAAATTACTTTATATTGATTTTCTTGTGCTTGTATAAAAACTTTGTCATATGTGATATGTGGGTTGCAAATTGAGTACAAAGTGAATCCTCGGTATTTAGGTGGGTGGAATAGGATTACTATTCTAGTTTACTTGGAAGTGTATTGACACAATTTCATCAAGGTGGATTTATGATTACAGAACTAGAAAAATTATTATGATGTTTGGAGACCACTTTAACTTTGGATTGATTCCTCTATTGTGGCTCGTGCACGAGGACAATGTGGATCGTTATTTCGGTACCATGTTTCACCAATATACGAGGTTCATAATGTCCCATTTTTGCGATTTCCTAAAATGTTTTCCCTTAACTTAGTTCTCTGTTTATATACATTACTTACCATCAACACAGGATTCAAATTTATTATTATATGAAAAAAAATCATGTCTCCTTCCATTAAAAAAGTTTTCATATAAATGTGAATAGTCCCTTTTTATGAAATCCTTATTGTATATTGTAACATAATTTTTTTTATGGAATTTCTTTTGTTGGGGGGAATCCTACTCAGCTTTGTCTCACACCCTACATACACCTTTTTGTGTATGTATAATTGGTTATGCTTAACTTAATTAAAGGTATGATGTTTAGTGATGGTGGATCTGAATTATTTTATTCCACTTCTTGTAGGGGTTGGTGGTGGTGTCATAAGGATGATTTTCCTCTTGTCTCATGGAGTATTTTTGGATAATATTATTATTTACTTTTTTATAGCACATTTGGTTTTTTGTTAATGTTGTAAAACCTTGAATCTAAAATTTATTGTGCATTATTTGGTTATGATTTTTATGTTATTATTAGTTTATTATTTTTCATTTTTTATGATTATTTAAGTGGGATAAATCATTCTTAATGTCTAATGTAGAGAACTAGGCACTAGTTTCCATCCCATGGGGATCGAGAAGTCCATTAGTTCCATGTCACGAGATGGGTCAGGTGTCAGGTTGGATGGAATCCCTACCTTGGTTCGTGACATGAACCCATTTGTTTCATCTTATGTTTCATCATTAAACCATCTATATTGAATATTATTTAATAATCTATTGTTTTTTTGAGAAAAAAATATTTTTTTATATTTATAACATTTTGGTTTTGGTATTCATGATTATATAAATAATAAGGTTACTAAATTCTTATACTACTTTTAATTAATATTGTTTGAACCTTAAAAACCCTTTATATTTTTCATATGTTTTAATGAAAATTATTAACATATAAAAGTGGGATAAACATTCCCTCTAAAGAATGAATTCCCTGTCATATTATCCTAAACTCATCTAATATTTCTTTTATAGTTCTACGTTTCTTACCACCAATAAAAATTTAGACGAATCCATTATTGATAAAGTTAATGATTTCAAATTATCCTAAGAAATTTTTTGACTACCATGGAATCCCTATACGTAGCAAGATCATGTAAATATATAACAAAGAGCATGTTGATTATACCTTATTAATTAAAAAATAGATTATGCACATTTTTTTATTGGTTCATCATGCATAGATGTTGAGATAATATAGAAATCTACACAGTCTAAAAGTTTTTATAGAGGCTCTTTTTTCCTCATCAAGGGGATATCAATGTGGCCATGGTAAAATATCTCTAAAATGTAAACTTCCTCATTAATATTTTATAATTCAATGTCACAAATTCTATATGCTAATAAATTCAAGGATTTATCTCCCTGTAGCCCAAGGTAAAGGTTCTTCTCCATAAGATAACCATTTTATATTTTATTTTTAATATTTTTTATAGAAATATATGTATCGAGATGGATATTTCCTATGGTACCTCAAATTATCCCATAATTATAACATTTTCATTTAGATGATAATATTTTTTAATAAAAATGTGTGAAATTGTTTTAATAAATGAATCAAAGGATCCCCCGTTATAGTTGATTCTGTATTATCTCTACTATCCAGTAGATACTATTGGGACACTCCTTAGGCCCCAACTGATTTTAATGAAGTATCTCTTCAAGAGGAATAGCTTGTTAAAGACATCTAACCTCCTTATAAGTAGAAATATTAAAAATCTTATCATATCAAATAATATAATGGGAATGTTTTAGTACAACAGTCCATGAAAATTAAAAGTAAATACATGGCCTTAAATAAAACTATTCTTGAATAATATAGAGAAAGTAACCTTGAAAAACATTTAGTGTCAAACCCTTTCATTTATTAATATATCCTTTCACAAATCTATCAAATCTATTACAAACATATCATCGGTTTTTACCATATCCCTCTAAAAAAGCAACCATTCATTCAACCTTGCACTACCATCCACCTATACATGTTTTCTCCCTTATTACAATATAATATTTCATCCACATTAGACCATATTTTTATCTTTCCTTAAAAATATTTTTACACAACCCTCTACCATATTAGAATCCTCTTATCTTCTTTCAACCTTGATTATTGATACAATACTTATTTCTTACACCTAACACTCTCTAACCATTATCACCCCACCCATTTTAAAACTTACTAATCTACCCTATAATACATTAGTCATCTAAAAAAATATAACATATGATTATATTGGTTCCACTCTTCCCCTTATCCATAGCTCAAGTACCCAAACCCACATCTCTATTCAAGAATGTGGTACATAATCATCATCATATAAATAATTGGGGCATTATACACCTATTGGATAATACCATTCATATTAATTGGGTGAATCCTATTACCACAACTACATTACAGAATGATCCTAAATCATACCTATGTGTTAAAGAATTTATCCACCTACAAACATTATCTCCCACTACTTAATTATCATCACACCGACCTCTATATAGTGACTCACATCCTTACGTGAGGAAAAATTATGATAAATTGGAATTTGTTATCTTGATGTAGGGGTATTTCAAAGAATTCTGTTTCAGATTGGAATTTTTAGGGTTGAAAATTCTCTCATAAGTGTTTTTGGATGTGTTAAATGTCTTCGGATATATCCTAGGTTATGAAGTTAGAAAGTAAGGATTGGTAGAACCTTATAATTTTTTTGTTTTTGGTGAAAAATCACACTGAATCCAAGGGTAGTTGTAGTATGGAATGTGTCATCTATAATTAGCATGTCTAAAAACAAAATATGGTCATTTCATAAAGTTCAAGTATCAGGGCATAAGGCCTCTCTGTGAGATTAAATATTTTTTGTCTCGGATATCTTACATTATGTCAAGATGCCTAAAAACATGGCAAGGGGGTGTGTCATACTAAATAGTTCGGTGTATCTTAATAGTCCATCCATAATTAAGGGAAACCACATCATTACTTTTAACTATGAAATAATTTATTTTTAGGACATCTAAGATAAATACATAGAAAATGGAATTTGTAATTGTTATATTCACATAATAATAATAAGTATTCACATATGATTAACTTCTAGGAAATTTGTTAATCATAGTGTAAATGGATTTATTGTACTATGAGGTAGTCTCAAAAGATATAAATTTCTCAGATAATATTACATTATTGAGTTAGATGTAGACCACACTAAAACATGGAGAGTGGAATTATTATTAGTTTCATAGTGAGATGAGTTGTGTCATGAAGGGAAAGGTCCCATAGAACTTTGACCCCAGGAACTGGGGTCATAGTTTTAGTTAGCTCTAATAGACGAGTTTCAAACCATGAACCAAGGGAACACTATACAAGGGTCTAATAGAAGAGTCATTAAAAATTATTCTCTATTGGTAACACCACAACAGAAATAGTGTTTTGTGTTATTTAACCATGGGTAGTATGGTGTTTTCGGATTTTAAATCGAATTCCCCATATATGACTCTTAATTTTTATGAAATCAGATAAATTAGAGGTTGAGAACCTCTCCATTTACACTTCTCTTATTAAATATCCTAGATATTTAATAATTTAAGTTGTATTTATTCATTTTTTAAGATATAATTTTATCCTTCATCCTTAGTTCTTCCTTCTATATGTTTTTCATTGTTTTTTACAATTTAGGTAAGGGTTTGACGTCAATCCTAATGAATCATGGTAGAATATTTCCCAATGTGACAGATCAATCATCTTAATAGAATAATAGGTAATCTTAGAGGATAAAATAATTAGGTATTATTTCATTTCACTTGAGATATATGACTAAAATGAATTTTTTATTTATTTATGTTAATTAGGGTTAGATTTATATATGAGTTGATATGAGATTTTGGGGATTTTTTATAGATCAAGGTGGATTCTAGAGGTGGTGTGAACCCCACTTCTCAAGGTTTGTGCTATAAAATAATTCCAGGTGAGTATTTCATTATATAATCATAAAGAATAAATTATGTAATTAGTAATATAATTCATTATGATATTTATTATATGTGTTTTATAATTTATTAAATTGGTTATTTCTAAAATTAGGGCATCATGTTGATGAACAATGGCTTACTGATTAGGGAATAAATAGAAAAATAGGACAACTTCTGGGTTGAGGTAGGTAATCCAAAATCGTATCCCTAGTATTTTCACTTGTGTGCTATAGGACATTTGATACATTGTCTCTCCACTTATATGTGATTTACCATAAGTTAAATTATTTTTTATCCCTAATTTATATGAGTGGTGTAAAATTTCTATGTCTACGATGGAATATTTTATCATTAATTCTAACACACTGGTAACCGATGTCCATAAATGTAAGAAGAAATACATGTTTTGTGGTATATTGACCCCTCCAAGTAGGTCATGTGATGTGTATGGATATTTGAATTATATAGCGCCCTTTTATGTTACCCTATGTCCACATGGCTAATTGATTAGTGTATAAGGAGAATATTACTCCTCTAAAAGTATGTTTTTATCTTATTTGACATAACATGAAAAGGAATTACATATAGTCTAGGCATAAGACGACTAAACAATCTTGAATTTGAAGGTAATATAGTTTTCACAACACAATTTTTTAGTTTTTTTATAATGCTTTATATGTGTGGATGATCAATGCATAATAATAACATAGAGCTATTTGGAGTTATTATTCCCACTAAATGATGTAATTTTACACCTGAGTTAATATATAAGATAAAGAAACCAAAATGTGGCCTTTATACCTTTATTTGAACAATGGATACATATTGGGTCTCCCATCCATGCGTTGAATCTGGAGAGGGGTATAACAAGAGGGAAAATATGGTAGTATCAAAATATCAATGTAGTTAAAGAAATGGAGTGTGTTCTTGATATTTACCCCAAGATATTATGTAATATTATGTTAAGAAAGCGACATAATCCTTAGTAACCTTTATATTGTGTTTGGAATTATATGGTGTTTTCCTAAAAATGTGGGTATAGTGAAATTAAACTAGAGTGTTCATTACCCAGAGTATATTTAAACTGGGGGTAGTATATATTATTGAGTACCTATCCTAGAAAATTTATATTGGGTTTGGGTGAGTTTCTAACCCATATTACCCTCATGATATATATGAGTTCATAATATATTTTTTGTTATTGTATATTCAATCTAAGAAATGATTTATATCATGTTAATTCAAGTGGGAAGGAAGGGGTTTAGACACTAATATAACCCTTTCATGTTGATAGGTGATGACATCATGAGTAAGATCTATTTTTTACACAATGTAATAATGATTTGTGACAGATTCATATATGAGCACCATTTTGTCATGGGATATTAATTAAATGTGATATAGCCAAGTACAGAAACTATTATAACCCAGAGAATTGTTTATTTTTAGTAGGATGTGGGTGGATAACATTCCATCCTGTCATAATGATATGGCGTGATAGATCTAAGGTGAAAGAACAATTTTGATTTGGATTTTTTATATTATATGATATGGTGTAAGGTCAGGGTTATATTTATCACTACGTGGGGATGATATGATATAGTAACAGAGTTAGCTTCTATTCCTTATTGTGTGTGGATAATCTTAGATGATACCAAAGATTGGAATCTTAACCCCATTATGTGTTTATGAATTGATGTGGTACTAGGGGTAAGAGCTATTTCACCCCATTTCTTGATGACATAATATACTACTAAGGGTGGGACGAATCCCCCCTTATGTGTAGATGAGATGAGATAGATCCTGAGATTGGCATCTTCCCCAGCTTCGTGTGTATGAGATGAGATTTTATATTGTGTGATCAACTATACCGACCTAGGATTATCATATATAGATATTACATATATTTATATGTATATTCATTACATTACATAAACACACACCTGGAGAGCATAAATTTTTAGTTCCTCATGAAACTAGGAACACAATATTCAAATATGGGAAAATATATTCATTGTTTCCCAAAAAGAACTTTTTATTTAACACTCTTCATTCACAAAATCTATATGAAAACATTCTCCATAACCTGAGAAAAAAACGTAAGAAAGTTTGAGATCATATTCATGGTAAGGGTAAACAAGGGAAATAAATAAACCTAACATGAGAATAGGGATATGGGAACATGAGAATAACATATTAAAACCATACCCCGCATATCAAAGCTAAAAATATTGAGTCAAGTAAAAAAATTAGAATTTCGTGAGACAGAAATCATAAGGGAATAAAATAACATGATCAATGGGATAATTTTATTGCCTTAAGAAGTACATTTTGTGAATACAGATAAGAATAGAAAATCTTATGTCAAAGATACCCACTAAAAAATTCATAACATGTAATTATTGGGAAACCCACACATGTACCTACTTCAGACTTGGGATAACCACTTGTGTAGCCTATTTCTTAGTCTTTGGATAACCTCCTATGTACCTTAATTTTTTCCTTTCCTAACCACTAATGTACCCTTCTTTTCCAATATTTATTATCAACCTATGTAACTTTTTAGATATTAATATTTTTCCATTACCTAATTAATTGGAGAGATATTTTGGTCCCACACATCACATAAGGAAAAATCATATATATGTGTATAATAATATCCTAAAACATTTATAAAATAATAATCCATAAAATGAAATCGGTTTTATAAACATTTCATAATATCATTCCATAAGGAAAAGAGATAGGTTTAACAATCATTTCATCATTTCATTATAGAATAGCCCTTGTAAAATGAAAAAAGTTTCATATTACATTTATCACAATTTAACATAGGGAATAGAAATAGGGTCCAAAAACATCTTTTCATAATAAAACATTCATATAAATAATAAGAATTTTATACTTGGTTCATATCCCCAAAATACAGAAGTTTCATCAATGACTGGATTCTTAGATGTAGAATGATTGTGAGAGATAAATAAAATTCAAAATATCTTGAATAGAATAAATTTCTTTAAAAATAATGTTTTTTAAAATTCTTAATTTTGTTTAGAAACACTTTTCATTGAAAATAAAATTTGAAATCATAAAAAGGAATACCTAGAAACCATTTAATGCATTTCATGAAGATAAATTTTATTTCAAAAAGAATTTACAAAAAAAAATAAAAATAATTTTATTTTAATGTACCCTTGAAATCTTATAAAAAATATTTAAAATATTTTTAGGTCATGATGGTGGAAAAATAATTACATTCTCTACGGGCTAAAAAAATATTCCCTTCACATTTTTAGTAAAAATCTAAAAGGGAAGTGTTTTGAAAATGACATGAAGATTACTTTCCAGAAATTTTCTAAACATTAAAACATGGTTCCAAATTTCATTAATAAATTAATTTATGAATTTTAAAAAATGAAAACATTTTTAGAAAACATTAATTTAGAAGAAAACATATTTATGACCGAACAAAGAAACAATGTCGGATTTTTTTGAAAACATTTTCTCAATTATGTTAAGTACCAGATAGTAAAAAAAATGGTAATATAACTTGAAAATATCATGAAAACCCGTGGGAGAATAATATTCATGGGTATTATTCAGATATTGATCATAATATTTAATCATCAGAAGGATAATCATAAAAAATCTTGATAAATGATGAGATTGTAACATAAAATAATTACCCCTTTGGTAAATTTAAATAATAAGTACTATGAAAGAATAATATTAAATTAAATATATAATATAAATAAAATAATGAAATTAAAGATATAATAAAAAAATGGGGATTATATACACCACATTGAAGGATATAGGAGTATAACATAACAAATTTCCCAAAGAAGGAAAAAAGAAGACACAAATCTATAAACCCAATGAAAGAGTGATAAAAAATTGATATGTAAATCCCAATTATATTAAAGATATGAATCATAAAATAAAATCATGTATAGTATATACACCACATAAAAGAAACAACTGGTGAATATAAAGAGCATCTAAATGAAAACTAAAAGGACAATGAAATCCCTTACCGCTTTAGTAATATTTTATATCACTGTTCCCGATAAAGAATAAAAGAAAATGAAACATTTAATATCACTAAAATGATGTTATTAATGTTATAAAAATAAAACTGTAAAGTATATACACCACACAAAATATATGACTCATGAATTTTCATATGTATCCATGAAATAAAATCGAGATTAAAAATCCTTAACAATTTGAGTAAATTTTGAATCATAATCCATATGAAAGAATAACTTCAATAGAAAATTAATTATTATTAAATTAGGAATATTAATGATATATCATTTCTTAGGGGAATCATATACACAACCCAAAATAAATGAGTGGTGAATATGGAACAATCCTCACAGAGATAAAAGTGAGACTGGAAATCACATTATCATTAGTCTCGACTTATTTTGTACTCATTAAAACCTCTTGTATAATAAATATAATTTTATTGTAGATAAATATAATATCTATAAATATATATACCATACCATATATAATTTACATATTCAAAATTATTAACATTTTATTAACAATTCCTTGTTAAATTCATGTTTTTGGTATTAACAACATTGATTTTCGTATAAATATTAATTTATTATTTTATATTCTCTTAATTTGATCATGGATAAATCATATCTAGAGTAATATCCCAGATATAATTATAATATCTTAATGTCAATTATACATTTCAAACAAATTTTGAATTATGGTGTTGAGAAATGAAATATGTTATGATCATATAGAGGGTAGGTCGTACGTACGCATGAGTAACATTTCATTTTTTCAATGATGATTATGGATATTAGGTAAGTAATATATTATATTTTAATAAAAATAATAATATCATAAATAATATATTATTTCTTCAAATATACTTATACATTTCATCCATTTGTTTTGGTGATGAAAAGAGAGTCACATCTCTTCGTGAAGGTAGTGGTCCATACGTACTTGAATGGAATTATCATCATTCAATGAGCTAAAAGGTAAGATTGAAAATGATATATTATTATTTCGTAATGATTAATATGTCATGAATTAGCTAATTATTTCATGTATATCAAATATATTCATTAACGTTATCTTAATTATCTTCCATATAAAGTGTTAATGAAAACGACTATCATCGCTTCACAAGGCACTAGTTATCCATATGCACAAACGATATTATGGTATCCCCTATGAAATAAAAAGTAAAAACATTTATATATGATATATTGAATAAATTTTTATAATAATTTTATAAATATCATATATATATATATACTTTATATCCATAATTAAACCCAACAAAATAGGTGGTAATGGAAAACTGAATGACATTGGTTTGTGAGGTAGTAGTCCAACATACACATGAACAATGATTTCATAACACATTTGATGGAAGTGGAGATGGTTATAGGTCACAAAAATAACAAAAAAAACATCTCAATTTATGTAATATACATAGGTTATTATATCATATTTCAATAAAAATAATTCTTCGGGGTGGAAGAAGAAATTATACAAAATCAATCATTGATGAACATTACCTCTTCTTCATATACTTGCTCATATTTTCACCAAAATCCATCCTATATTGTATTTGTTCCAAAATAAATATTTTATGATCATATTATAGAATTTTGGGAGTTATTTGGTTAGGTATTGTCCTATCCAAAAAAGTTTTACGGTGTTAAGATGGTGAGAAAAGGGGTGCCTTTAATAAGTGAGGTGAGTGGTACACTTGTAATCTTTTAAAAGAAATAATTTCACCCAAATAATTTCATGTAAAAAGTCTCCCATAAAAGACCATTATAAATACAAATTAATATAAGTTCAAAATAGGTCCAAAAAAGTTTTTTACATGTTTTTTCTATTTTTAACCCTTGTCATTTTAGTTTAACCCCTGGTAAACCCTTTTTTACCTCAACTGCGATAATTAAGTTTTACTATTTTCACTATTAATTTTGTTGAAAAATAGTAATTTTAACATATTAAATAATATAAATTATTATAATTAAAAATATTCAATCCATTTTTTCAAATTATATTCGCATAAGTGGAAAAAATTAATTTAAATTTATCTCGTGGATGATATGAGAAAGGTAGTTTTTAAAAAGAAAATGTCCAAAAAATTTCAAAGGTTGTATAACAAAATTTATTTTTTAATTGATTAAATTGAACAAAATTGATTTAATTTATGTATAATAGAACTAATTTTAATTTGAACCCAATTTAAATTATAATTTAAACTTTATAAATAATCTAAATAAAAATAAAATATTCAATTAAAATTCTGTATTTTTCACTACTCATAAAAAATGAAACTTTTTAGAAAAATAACAAAAAATAAATTTAAGAAAATTTTTATATTAGGATTTAAAAAATTAATTTTATTTTTTAAAATAAAATTTCTAAAATTTAATTTTAAAATAATTTCCCCAATGTAGATCAAACAATTTTGTAGAAAATAGATTTTTAAGCATAAATTAGATTTTTTTATCTCTTATATAGAAAAAAAATAAGATAGAAGAATTTTTTTGATTTAATATGCAATATAAAAATTTCATTAAAATCATTCAAAAAAATTATTCATTTAATTCATTTAGATAAAAAATTTATGGGAATAAAAAGAGTTTTTCAGAAAATGATTTCATTTGATTTTAAAAGGTTTTTTTCTTCATTTTTAATTAATTGGACACAAAATAATTCATTATATATAGATGTTTAAACCATATAAATTCATAATTTAGTAAATTATTTTAATATCCTATATTTCAAAGACTGTGAAAACTATGATACTAAATAATAATATTTTAATAGTATGTCTTGTTTCATTTAATATTGGTGTTGAATATAATGAAAATTAAATTGAGTATTTTTTGTAATGAAATCCAAACACAATTTTTTATGTAAAAAATATATAAATGATTATTTTATTTTAAAAATAAAAATTTCACCAAATCTATGGATGTTACATTATACCCCCTTAAAATAAATTCTTTGGTATAAATTCTTTAGTTCAGTACCAATTACTAATGATGTTTCTTCCTCATTATATCCTCAGGTTCCCATGTATATTACTTAAGCTGGTGGTTTTGCCACAAAACATTTAATACTTGAGTGGTCTTGATCTGTATAACTTTCCATGTTCAATCTAGAATATCTGCTAGTACTTCCCTATAAGAAATCATATGCTCCAGTGGTACAACCCCCTGATTTTTTATGTGTGATGGGCCAGATATGTACTTCCTAAGGAGTGATACATCTAACACATTATAAACTTGATAGAGGTTTGATGGAGTCACCAAATTATAATCTAATACCCTAATTAAATAAATTATTTTAATGTGACTGATATATATAGGGATTTTATTACCCCTCTTTCTTCCATAGAGAAATTCATAGAAAAACTTTCGTACCAACTTCAAATTCTAGATCACTTTGAAGATTTTTGCATAAAATTTCTTGAAACAATATGAATTACATACATATTATCGAAAATAATTAACCATCACTTTCATCTCATTGGTGAGAGGAAGGTGTGATCCCAACCACATTTTCAATCCATTGAAAATGTTATTATCATATCCTATAGGGTTTGAATTGTTCTCACTATGAAAAAACTCAACACTATATCAAAATATTTATGAATATTTTTCCAAATAATTGTGGCCAGGTTCATATATTGATTAAATACAATTGAATTTAACACTCCAAGAAACCTTAAAACTTATTTAACATATATCCTATAAGACTTATCCCAAGAAAAATATTCTCATAAAAAATAATTCCTTCTAAAAATTAAATATTTATATTCCCAAAAATGTATCCTAATATACCTTTAATCTTGTTAAACTCTCATCACATAAAACCTCAAGAAGGGTGTATATTAATTTAAACTTATGATTAACCTCAATTTTCTAAAATGATCATAGAATCCATAATACTTAATTAAATCTTACCTATAGATATATATACATACAAAATTAATATAATCCTTATATGCTTCAAGATTTTTACAAACCAAATACCATTCAGAAAATACATCTACACCACAAACTTTTTATCCCAATAAATAAATAACTAAATAATTACACATTAATAATTTACATGGAATATGTCCATCCATGGTCTAGATATTAATTTTTCATGTCAGGGAATTGTGTTAGATAATTACCATGTTCCACACATGTAATACATTGAACTGTTAAACAATTTTCAGTCTCTCTTCTTTTCAACACTGATAATAGCTTCCCCTCCATTTGAGATATTCTATAGGTTCTTCTTCCACCTTATTGACATATATAAAGTTGAATTGTCTTTTTGATGTTCTCATAACGCTACAAAATTTTATAAAATTTCATCTTACTCCAATTTTTTGCTTTGGGAATCTCATCACAGTTCACATTGTTAATCATATATCATGAAAGGTTATTATTTATAATCATATTATATGTCTATAATTTCTCATCCAATATGGCTTCTCATAATCACACAATTTTCCATTTGATTTAGAGTTAACATGATTTCTTATAGATCTATCCATTGACTAAAACCAAAATGTGTAGTATGAGAAACACTAATAACAATGAGAAGCCAAAATATCATTTAAATTTTATATAGGATGTATAAATATTGAAAAACTTATTTTTATGCCATGATGCCTTAGTTTTATCCCATGTCATTCATATTCACAATCTATTTGGATCCTTAAAGAAATTTTATAGAGAGTTTCTAAATTTCCAAAAACAAATCCCCTATTAGTGTCAAACCAGGTGTGCAGTACAACCCATTTTCCTTCATAAGGTGATAATTGAGTCCCCCTTAAAACACCATTTTTAGAGTTATTACCGCTATATACATCTTTTCTAGAGATACATATCCTTGAAATAACTGGATGGGGAAGAAAATTATTTGAAACAAATTGATATATACTTTACCAAAACTCAATTTTTTTCTAAAATATGACTCATCCTTAGAATTATACTTAGATACACCCCTAGACATATCATTGAAAATATTTCTAGGAATTTTTATAAAGATTTCTCATCATAGTTTTCAATGTATAACTAAACATTTCCTCTCATATCAACAATAGATACCAAGTCTCATCATATATGAATATTACATATTTTTAAATGAATATTCATTACATTACAAAAATAAACTCTTAAGGACAATAATTATTTCGTGCCTTTCAAAACATGGGATACAATATTCTAATCTAGTGAAATATCATCAATTTTCCTAAAAAATAATTTTCCATTTAGTACAATTCATATACATACCCTATATAAAAACTTTATTTATAAGACGGGGAAAGGAAACATAAGAAACGGTGATCTTAGATGCTAAGTAAGGTTAAATAAGGAAAATAAATAAACATAACAAGAGCATAATGGTATGAGATGTTAGGCGGAGAAAGAAAGGAAGTGATGGCAAGAGGGGGGGTGAATTGCCTTTTAAAAATTAATTAACAAATTAAAAATCAAAGTGAAAGTGCAGCGGAAATAAATGAGGCAAAACACACAACTTGATAACGGAGTTCGGCCTAAAACCCGGCCTACGTCTCCACTCCCAACTCAACCGTTGAGAGACTTACTACCGCTTGCTTTTTAATGGTTTTAGCAAGAAACCCACTAGACTTTAAGGTTAGTCTAGAACCTATTACAGCTTGCTTTTGTTGGTTATGCAAGAACCCACTTGCTTTCAATGGTTGAGCAAGAACCCACTAGCCTTCTTACAGGTGAAGGCTAGCTCACCTTTGATTCAAGCCTTTTGAAAGGTAAGGCTTGACTATCCTCTTCACACCTTGAAGGTGGTGTGAGAACCCAAAAAGAGAGGATAAGAGAAAGAGGTGGGGTTTGTAGGTACAAACCCAATTTGATGCTCAAAATAAATAAAACAATGAAAAACCGTATTTGGAGAATCCTTGGGCGCCAATGGATGATTGGAGTTGAAGACGTGCACTCCCAAGCTTCTTTGGTGATGCTCCTTGGATGTGGAATTGAGTTAGAGCGATTGGGGTTCCTTGGAGGAAGTCCGCCGGAGGTTCGCCAAATGATGTGAAATGTGTCCGTTGGCTTCACAATTGTTTCGACCATGTTCCGGGGCTTCAAGGTCCTTTATTTATAGAGGGGGAACCCTCATATGGACTTTGGAGGTCTTTGGAGCCGTTGGAAAGGGCTTCGGAGCCGTTGGGAGGCAAGTGGACAGGCTGGTCAAAAGCCCAACGGCTAGTTTGACTGGCTCCACCGGCTGACCGGTACTAGGCCACCGGTTGGCCGGTGCTTGCAAAATGGAGAGGGCTTCAGGTTCAGGCTCCACCGGCTGGCCGGTGAGGAGACCACCGGTTGGCCGGTGGCAAGACAGTAGCTTGCCATTCTGTCTGGGCTCCACCCGCTGGCCGGTGCCGAGGCCACCGGTTGGCCGGTGCTCTGGACAGTGGGGAGGTCTCTCTGTCAAGGGCCCACCGGCTGGCCGGTGCTGATCCACCGGTTGGCTGGTGCTTTGGACAGTGAGGAGACTCTCTGCCCAGGCACTACCGGCTGGCCGGTGCTGAGCCACCGGTTGGCCGGTGCACATGAAAACAGTGCACTTTGCTCCTTTCTTGGCTTCAGCTTGCTTGGCCCAATTCTTTGGTAACCTGAAATGATTTCTATCATCCAAAAACACTTGAAAGAGTATTAGATAAAAAAGTGAGTGATTGTGATCATGAAAATCAAACCACGAGGGGTTCGAGAGGTACAACAATCTCCCCCTATTTTGATGATCACAATCACCAAAACAAACAATGTAAAAGATTGAAATGAGAGGCATGCTTTAAAAGATTTTTCCCCCAATCAACCAAGAATTTCTCCCCCTTTGTGATTATCAAAATAGCATGGGGCATAAAACTTGATTAAGGGAATCGTTGAAATACAAGATAGATTTTTTTTTAAACCAATTGAAATTTTTGAAATTTGAATTGAAAGTTTTGAATCAAAAATTTTGAAATGAAAGTTTTGAATGAAAAAATGAATAACAGTTTGAATTGAAAGTTTTTGAATGAAAAATTGAATAACCATTTGAAATTAAAAAATTTGATACCAAGTGTTGAAATTGAAAGTTTTGAATCGAAAATTTTGAAATTGAAATCAAAAGGGCTTAAACGATCCTAACTCCCCCTAAATACAAACAACAAATCACCGGGGAGAGGTTTTTGGAACCGAGAAAAATTTTGGCCCGGAGAGACTCGCTAGAAGGGATTTTTCAATCCATACTTGTCTAGTGGCGGGTCTTCTCCTATAAAATTCATCATTGAAGAAAATAGTTTTGGGCCTACCATGCCGGGCATTTTTGCAATTGCACTCATAGATTAAGTGCCCGGGTTTTTTGCAATAATTACAAAATTTAAATTGGGAGCTCCCCCTTACAAAAATAGTAGGTGCATGGGAAGAGGAAGCTTGCTTGGAATAGCCAAGACCTTCGGTGGTTCTAGATATGCGTTGGGAACCAAGAAAATTGTTCAAATTTTGTTCACCTTGGGTGAACTTGGCAAGGGATTCCCTTAAATCTTTGATGGTTGAATTCAAAGAATCAACATCGGGAAGGTTTTGGATTTTGAGGGTCAACTCTTCCTTCTCTTTGAGAAGTTGTTCTTTTTCAGAAGAGAGTTTTTTGAAATTCTTTTTTAAAGCAACAAATTTGGAAGAAAGTTCGTGAAAACCTTCCTCCAATTGATCTCTAGCGTGTTGGAGATCCTCGTAAGACAAATGGTTGAAAGAATTTGAAGAACAAGAGGATGAGGAGTTGGAAGATGTTACCTCATGGAATGCCATTAGGAATTTGTTACCGTTGTCACTTGAGGAGGATGAGGACGATGTGGAGCTATCACTCCATGTGGCCTTGAATGCCTTCTTCTTCTCCTTTTTCTTGGCCTTTTTCTTGTTGAGTGGGCAATCGGGCTTGTAATGGCCTTTCTCGCCACACCCATAGCATGTTACCTTGGGCTCGGATTTTTCGTTGGATTGAGCCTTGCGGGATTTCTTCTTCTTGTGCTTCTTCATGAACTTGTGCATTTTGCGGGCAAGATTCTCCATTTCGGAATCGCCGCTTGAAGAGGAAGACGATGAGGAGGAGGAGCTTTCTTCTTGTTGAACTTTGAAGGCGATGTTCTTTGGAACTTTGATTGGTTTGCCTTCCTTTTCAGCTTGTCTCCTCATGGTGATCTCATAGGTCATGAGGGATCCGATGAGTTCTTCGACCGGCATGTTCTTTATGTCTTTTGCTTCTTGGATTGCTGTTACCTTTGGAGCCCATGAGCTTGGTAGGATCCATAGGATCTTCTTGACCATCGTCTCTGCAGAAATACTATCTCCAAGAGATTTTCTTCCATTGCAAACGTCAGTAAAACGAGTAAACATATCAGAAATATTTTCATGTGGGTGCATGGTAAAAGACTCAAAATCTTGACGGTACATATCCAATCGAGTATCCTTAACTTTGTTGGTCCCCTCATGGGTAACCTCCAATAGTTTCCAGATTTCATGTGAGGAGGTGCATGTGGAAACTCGATTGAACTCATTACGATCAAGGCCGCAATGTAGAGCGTTCATGGCTTTGCCATCAAGCTCGAAATTTTTAATATCGTCTTGAGTCTATTTGGATTCATCGGGGGAAGAGAGAGTGTAACCTTGCATGAAAATTTTATAAATAGGATATCCAATGCTTCTAAGAAAAGTGGTCATGCGGGTTTTCCAATAATTATAGTCGGTTCCCTCAAAAAATGGAGCACGACCCAAAGAATATCCTTCGGGGGCGAAAGAGGTTGATGCCATCACAATGGATCTTAAATTTGAAACCGGTTAGGGTATTACTCAAATTTCCCTCTGATACCAATTGTTAGGCGGAGAAAGAAAGGAAGTGATGGCAAGAGGGGGGGTGAATTTCCTTTTAAAAATTAATTAACAAATTAAAAATCAAAGTGAAAGTGCAGCGGAAATAAATGAGGCAAAACACACAACTTGATAACGAAGTTCGGCCTAATACCCGGCCTACGTCTCCGTTCCCAACTCAACCGTTGAGAGATTTACTACCGCTTGCTTTTTAATGGTTTTAGAAAGAAACCCACTAGACTTTATGGTTAGTCTAGAACCTATTACAGCTTGCTTTTGTTGGTTATGCAAGAACCCACTTGCTTTCAATGGTGGAGCAAGAACCCACTATCCTTCTTACAGGTGAAGGCAAGCTCACCTTTGATTTAAGCCTTTTGAAAGGTAAGGCTTGACTAACCTCTTCACACCATGAAGGTGGTGTGAGAACCCAAAAAGAGAGGATGAGAGAAAGAGGTGGGGTTTGTAGGTACAAACCCAATTTGATGCTCAAAATAAATAAAACAATGAAAAACCGTATTTGGAGAAGCCTTGGGCGCCAATGGATGATTGGAGTTGAAGACGTGCACTCCCATGCTTCTTTGGTGATGCTCCTTGGATGTGGAATTGAGTTGGAGCGATTGGGGTTCCTTGGAGGAAGTCTGCCGGAGGTTCGCCAAATGATGAGAAATGTGTCCGTTGGCTTCACAATTGTTCCGACCATGTTCTGGGGCTTCAAGGTCCTTTATTTATAGAGGGGGAACCCTCATATGGCCTTTGGAGGTCTTTGGAGCCGTTGGAAAGGGCTTCGGAGCCGTTGGGAGGCAAGTGGACAGGCTGGTCAAAAGCCCAATAGCTAGTTTGACTGGCTCCACCGGCTGACCGGTGCTAGGCCACCGGTTGGCCGGTGCTTGCAAAATGGAGAGGGCTTCGGGTTCAGGCTCCACCGGCTGGCCGGTGAGGAGACCACCAGTTGGCCGGTGGCAAGACAGTAGCTTGCCATTCTGTCTGGGCTCCACCGGCTGGCCGGTGCCGAGGCCACCGGTTGGACGGTGCTCTGGACAGTGGGGAGGTCTCTCTGTCAAGGGCCCACCGGCTGGCCGGTGCTGATCCACCGGTTTGCCGGTGCTCTGGACAGTGAGGAGACTCTCTACCCAGGCACTACCGGCTGGCCGGTGCTGAGCCACCGGTTGGCCGGTGCACATGAAAACAGTGCACTTTGCTCCTTTCTTGGCTTCATCTTTCTTGGCCCAATTCTTTGGTAACCTGAAATGATTCCTGTCATCCAAAAACACTTGAAAGAGTATTAGATAAAAAAGTGAGTTATTTTGATCATGAAAATCAAACCACGAGGGGTTCGAGAGGTACAACATGAGAATGTGATAATAACATATTGAAACCATTCTTTCTATATCAAAGACCCAATTATTGAGATATATAACGATGATTGGAATTTAATAAGAGATAAATCATAAGGGAATCAAATAACATAATCCATGAGAGATAACATTATCTTAAGACATACCTTTTTGGCATAAAAATAAACATGCAAAATCGTATGTTAAGGCTACCCACTATGAAATCCATAAAATGTTGGGATTGGGATAACTAACACAAGTAGAACAATGGTCTTTAACATCATTTTTTTAATTTTGATGTTGTTTTTTAATAGACAATGAATCCTCCGACACAAAAAATATAACTTTTCTCATGGGTTTTTGTAAACCGATGCGAAAAATGAACTGAATTAGTTTTTTAGTGTCCGTTTTGTAAAATATTGTTGCGAAAAAAACTCTTACGTATCATTTTCTCCTCAGTTTCCTTAAAAACCGACACCAAAAAGTAAAAAAAAATAGTTTCATCTTTGGTTTTAAAAAAACGACCCCATAAATGGGAAAATTAATAATCTTTGGCATTGGTTTTTACAAAAAAAAATCCCAACAAAACTTGTTTTCTTCGATGATTTATAGAATTTTCTAAGCATCTATTTGACTAGTCATGGAGCTAAAATAGAGTTACATATCAAATTTTATGGCCGTCAAAAGTTGAACTTGTCAATGTTTTGATTAATACAACCCATTTCAAAAAAATATGATAACCATGAATTAAACTCACATACACCAAGTAAAATAAAATAAACACAAATTTTCAAACATATTTCAATGGTTTTATGAGCATACATCAAAATGATGTGTATTTTATCATCATATCTCTTATATTAATGGTATAACTCTTGCGATAATGAAAATCATGATCGATAATTAAATTTACACCACTATTGGTAAATATCATCTGAATGTTTAATATTTGTAACTCAATAATAGGAATAAATAATATTCATAAGAAAGCTAATTGTGTTGTTTAGAAATGAAGGAAAATAATAATAACAAAAATAAATTTGCAGAATAGGTATCGATTTCAAATTAACAATTGAAGCCGCATTGAAAACATGATTTAATTGAAGATGTTGAAAATGATGAAAGAATAAGAAAATGGATTTATATATAGTAAATGGAAATATTTTTGATAGTCTTTTATGAATATGTTGGTGGGATTTTAATAAGTTAAAAATGCATTGTGAAAAAATTTGAAATTATGATTCTCTTTATTGGAAAATAGTCTTTGGTATATGTTTTGTTTGAAACTGACATAAAGAAGGATTTACATAGGTCTTCTAGCATCAGTTTTGTATAAAATGATGCAAAAATTCTAATTGATATCATTTTTGCCATCTGTTTTTTAATTAAAAACATGTTAAAATTTTTAAAAAAAATTCCATGTTAATTTTTTTAAAAACCGATGACAAAAATTAAAAATAAAATATTTTTGGCATTGGGTTTTAGGAAAACCAATGATACAATTTTAAATAAATACTTTTTGTGTATATTTTTTTTAAAACGATGCAAAAAAATAAATAAAATTGTTTTGGAATAAGTTTAAAAAAAACAAATGCAAAAAAATTATTTTTTGCATCAATTTTTTGAAAAGAAATGAAAACAATTGAAAACAATTTATATTATTTTAGTGAGTTTTTTAAGCTTCAATTTGACTGGTCTTTGATCTAAAACGGAGTTACAGATTAAAAGTTATGGCCTTGGAAAGTTGGGCTTATTTATGACTTCTCTTAGAGAAGATCACCTACTAACATCCATAACATTTAATCTATATCTCCGTTTTTTCTCCACAACCATTCAAATCAAATCTTATAAAATAGTATAAAAAATTGTAAAAAATATAATTATTTGCATCGATTTTTATAAAAACCTATGAAAAAATCAGGTTTTTTTTATTTTTGGAATTGGTATTTTAAAAAACGTGGCTAAAAAGTATCTGCAAACATATTTTACATTAGTTTATAAGAAACAAATGTCAAATAGATAATGGTCAAAACCATTTTTCCATTAGTGAATTTCTGTACCTACATCGAGCTTTGGAAACCATTCATATACTATATTTCTCATGCATGGGTTAAACACCCATGTACCATCATTTTCTAGAATGGGATAACCACTTGGGTACCATTAGAGATCCTAGAACATTTATCATTACAAAATTAATTGGAAGGATATATAGTTTCCACTCATCACATAACTAGAATCACATATATCTGTACCATAATATCATAAAACATTCATCATATCATAACCCACAAAATGAAATAGGTTTCATAAACATTTCACCACACCATAATCTATATAAAAGATATAAGTTTTCTAATTATTTCATCATTTCATCATATAATAACCTATAGAAAATAATTAGGTTTTATAAGTCCTTTATCATTCTATAAATTGTGGAAGAGAAGAAAGTTTTATAAACATATTTTCACCATAAACAATTCATAAAAAGAATAAGAATGTTATCATTGGTTTATATCCATAGAAATTCATTAGTTTCATCAAACAATTTCATCATAGGTGGATAATTATTTTGAATGATGAATAACATGGTACATTTGAGGAAGTGAATAATTTTTATTTAAAATCACTTTTAAGAACAAAAAATTCATAAAAAGAATATGAAATCCTTTTTTTGAAAATAACCTTGAAAATTCATAAAGGAAGATTTATAAACAATTTAATTTTTTTGAGGAAAATATCATCAAAAAATCTTTTTAAAATATAAAAAAATTAAAATAATTTTCATTTAAAATTTCCTTGAAAACGTAAAAAGATATATTTATAAAACATTGAGGTCATGATGGTGGAAAATTATAAACATTTCATACACTATATGATGATTTATTTTAAAAAATTTGTAAAAAATAAAACATGGGAATTTTTTTATAATAAATCATTTTGAAATTATTTAAAAAAAATTGAATATATTTTTATAACACATAGTCCTGGAATAAAATAAATTTTTGACAAAAGTGAGAAATTATGTCATATTTTCTTAAAATATTTTAACAATTATTTTAAGTTCCAAATAGAGTAAAATGGTACTATAACTTGAAAATATTGTTAATAAGAAAAGAAGAACAAAATTAATGAGAATTATTGAGATATATATCATTATATTTTATCATCATAAACATAAACATAAACAATCTTTAAAAATGCTGAGATTTTAACATAAAATTATTACAACTTTGGTAACATTGAACTGTTAGCCCCATGAAATTATAATATTAATATATAAATTTAATAATCTAAAAATAAGCATATTTATGATATAACATTTCATGGGTTTCTATATAAACCTCATATAATTAGATATTTTTATAACATAACTTATGTCCAAGAGAATGAAAATTGAGACAAAAAATCCCTTACTGATTTATTAACTTTAGAACTGTAAACCCCATGAAATAGAGGTCATAAAAAGGATATTTAAATCCACATTATTTTAAATTAAATAATAATAAATTAAATTCATGGTCACTATATACACCACATTAATGAAACACATGGTGATTGTGGCTTGTGTCTCACATAATAATAAAAGTTACACAAAAATCCCTAACTGCGGTAAGAATCTCTAAAATAGTAAGTCCTTTTAAATAATAGAATACAATTAAATATTAAATAACATGAAAATAATTTTATTAATGATATAACATGTCAATGTGGTATTGTATTAAACTCACAAAATATATGGTTGGATAATTTTCAAAAGTCTCACAAAAATAAATGAGTGATTATAAATCCTTTGATGTTTGAGTAACTTTTGAAACATTATCCCTATGAAGTAATAAAATCAAGAGATTAATAAATTACTATTAAATTATTTAAATTCATGATAAATAATTTCATAAGGTATCTATATATACCATGAAAAATAACTGAGAGGTTAATATCACATAAGCCTCTTATAAATACAATTGAGACTAAAAATCCGCTTACTGGAATTATCGATTTCCTTCATACACATTAAAACATCCATTATAATAAATATAGATTTATTTTCAAATATTAGTGAACCATAAATATATATTTCATACAATTTATGATTTACTTATTTCAATTTCAACCCATTTATTTACAATTCCATGTCAAAGTAACATTTTAGGTAATAACCTCTTTGTCTTTCAAATATTTCTTGATTTGTTATATTTGGTCCTATTAAATTGATCTTCATTCCAACATATATATAATAATAATCAGGATATAATTATAAATTTTTTACATAAATTATACTTTTTATAACAATCATGAAATATGGTCTTGATAAATGAAGTTTCGTACGACCATGGAGATGGTAGGTCATATGTACGTATGAGTAACGTTTAAATTTTTAAATGATGATTATGGAAAGAATGTAAGTAATATATTACCTTATTATAATTATTTTAATATCTTAAATATCATATTATTTCTTTAATAAACGTATAATCATTATCCATGTGGCGTGGTGATTAAAACAGGGTCACATCCCTCCGTGAAGGCGATAGTCTACATGTACATGAATGAAATTATCATCTTTCTATTAATTAAAAGGTAAGAAATAAAATGATATATTATCCTTTAAAAATGAAAACTATGTCAATAATATCATAATTATTTCAGTTATATCATATAAATTCAAAAAATATTTCTTTATTATATTGAAATTAAAGTGTTAGTGAAAATAAATCGCATTTCTCCATGAGGCGGTAGTCCTTCGTACACAAAAATGAAATTATTGAATTCCATGAGAAATGGGAAGTTAAAAATTTATACATTATATAAATACCAAAGAGTTATTGTAATGTTATATATATCTTATATATATATTATATTCATCATCATATAGAACCATGAGAGGTGGGAATGGAAAAAATGAATGACATCAGTTCGTGAGGCGGTATTTTATCATACACACAAATGGGTATTTCAAATCCCACTTGATGGAAGTGGAAATAGTTTTATGTTATTATATGTAATATAATTATTTTATTATATCATCATGGTATAATAAAAATTTTATTGTGTAGAGAAAAAAATAAAACAAAAAATCCATTTAATGAATGTTATATATTCTTATGGTATCCTTCTAATGGTAGCACCAAAAGCCCTCCTAGGTAATATTTATATCCAAAATAATGATAATAGGATGATATAAGTGATTTTGGTAAGTAATTTGGGATGTTATTGTCGAACCAGAAGGGTTTAATGTTGTGAATAGGATAGTAGAATGGGTTTCCTTTTATAAGTGGGTTGAGTGGGACACTTCTATTATTTTAAAACAAAGAATTCAATCCATGTTTTCCATGTCATAAAGCTCCCATAATGGATCATTCTAAATCCTAGAATATAAAAGGAGTAAATATTTCCATAAAATTGTGTTTGACATGTTTTGAGTTATTTTTAACCCTAATATTTTTAGTTTACCCCCCCCCCCCACACCCTCAAGGTAAACCCATTTTAACTTTAACCGTATTAATAAATTTATACTGTTTTCACAACTCAAATTGGTTAAAAAATAAATTTAAACATATTATATAATATAAATTATTATTATTCCAAATAGAAAATCAATTTTTTTTTCAAATTACATTAACATAAGTGTTAGAATTTATTTTAAAATTAACCTTGCATACACAATGCAAAAGTAGGTTTAAATAGAGAAAATATAAAAAATGTTTAAAAAGTATTTATATATAAATTAAATATTAAATTTATTATAATGGAATAAATTTTATTATTAGTTGTATAATAGATATAATTTTACATTAAAACCAATTTAAAATATAATTTATCTAGAAAAAATTTTAAACATAAAATTAGTTTGGAATTAAAATTATGTATTTTTTACAATTCATCATTAAATTATAATTTTTAGAAAAATAAAAAAACATTCACACAAGGATAATATTGATATTAAAATTTCAATAATGATTTTTTTCAATTAAAATTTCTGAAATAGTTAAAATATTAATTTTAAAATAAGTGTTTCAAACGAAACAAAAATGTTTTTTAATATAAATTTTAAAAAAAATGGATATATTCTTATTTATAGTCTAGAAAACATGTAAGATGGATTTTAAACATTTGATTGATTATATAATATAAACATTTCCATAAAATAATTCACCAAAGGTGATTATTTTAATATATTGATGTAGAACTAATTTATGTGCATAAAAATATATTTCCATATAATGATTTACTTTATATTCTAAATGATTTTATATTTATTTCCAATTAATGGGTTACTAAGAAATTTATTAAATAAACATGTTTAAATAATATATATTTTCATAATTTAGTTAATCATTTTCATACCCTCTATTCCAATGGATAGGTTATATCTATCATATTAAATAATTATATTTTAATAATATGTCATGTTTCTTTTAAACTCGAAGTTGTGTGTAACACAAGATAAACCCAATATTATGTGTAATGAAATCCAATGCATTTCGTTATGTAAAAAAAACTATAGGAAAGAGTAAATTTATTTGAAAAATAATGAATTTTACAAAATTTCAGGGTGTTATACCCCCTATTTTGATAAAATGATATGGTATTAGTCGTGGGAGCCATTCCACTTATGGGTGAGTGATAAGATATGGTATTAGGGGTGAGAACTTATCTAACCCCTATATTTGTTATTTACCTTATTCAAACACATCCAAAACTATCCAAATAATGTATTTTTCACTCTCGAGTGGTTGGAGATGAACACATGATCGTGGAATGTATTATGGTTCAAATTTTATATTTATTTATTTTTAGTGTATCATCTGGTTTTTGAATTTTATATATATTTTACAAGTAGGTACACCATTGGTGGTGGCCTATTGAGATATACTCACACTTTTCTTAGGTGGCCCTAAAAAGTTGGTACTTGAGGAGATCTCATAACTATAGGAAATTTTCGATGAGAGACATAATATTAGAAGGTTAATCTATATAGCTTAGTATATTCTGGGATAGGAATAGTTTGGGAATTTGGACCACCTAATGGTTTTTTAAGCGTATTTATTTTTTGTTTAGGTTGTATTTGTTTTTTTAGTGGGAGTTATGGTCTGTGTTTTCTTAAATTAAGTGACAGATATATATTGTAGTATGTTTGGTCATATGATATGTTTTATTCATTTAATTAATTCAATTATAATGTTTCATTTGATTTTTTTGGAAATTTATATACCTTGTTTTGTTTCAATTCCATTATTTTTGTACTAATTTGATATGAGGGTATATTTTCCTCATAATATCACATATCCCCTACTATTACATGATAACATATGGAGTGTATAGAGTAATTCTTATGTTTACTTTTCGTTCCAATACAATTATTTTAGAGTGAGTAATTTCAAGATGTTATTAAGTGGTATAAGGGGCTTGTTTCTGTTTTCTATCCATTTGGGAAATGGGAGACAAGATATTGGATTAGTTGGAACTTATGATGAATGATATTTCATATTCCTAGTCCACATATGCATTTTTTGAAGTCCAAGTTAATAAGGAGATTATATTTTCTAATATTGGGTTTTTATGTTATATTTGAGTTGATTTATGAATATATTTTTTTTGTATTTTTCATTTATTGATTTCTATTTTTTTTATGAACTTGGGAGGAAATAGAGTAGTTTTTCATGCATCAAATTAGGCATGTAAGTTCGTGGGACATATTAATTCTTGAGTTTTATTATGATTATATTTATAGGAAAGAAAATTGTATTTGGTTATTTAAATTATCAAAAACAAAATATTATGTGTTTTACAGAATAACAGATTGGTGGAATTATACTTAATTGAACTACGTGGCTATGATTCTCTTGATATAGATCAATATACGGTGATTTCATTACATATATCTGGATATGACCTTCATCTTTAATGGTAAGTCTGATACATGTATTCCTAATGAGGATTAAAACCTTAGAGTATATAGTTGGTTTGAGTATGAAATGTATGATGCGTGTATTTGTGTTTGCTTAAATCTTAGAGTGGATGGAATTACCTATTTCATTCTTATGATATATAACATGGTTATTTGGATTCTCACTGTGGGTTAAGGTTATATTCTCGGTGGGAGAGACATCTGATATTGAGGCATTTCTTAGAATATTTCATTAGATGAATGCTATAATTGAGTGTTATGTTGTTTTCTAGTTTCATTCATAATGATTTATGATGTATGAGGGTAAAAAAATATATGGTCTCTCATGTATTTATCATTAAATTTGGAGATATAAATAATGGGATGATAATTTGTGTTTTAAACTGATTAATGGGATATATTATTATGTATATAGTGTAGGAATATGGGGGATTCCTTGGTTATAGTGATGGGGATGAGAGTTCCGAGGATGCTTTAGTTATAGGATGAGGGTGACACATATAGTACGCAAGTTCACCTATTTAGGTAATCAGGTGATCTTAGAATTCATGGGATATGAATCAATATATAATGAAGTTTTTTATTTGGATGCCTTTTTTTCTTGTACTCCTTCTTGTTTGTTCCTTTTTTTGGTAAAAGAGGTTATTGAGCACAATTATGGTACCAGTTATATAGATAATCACCAACCATGGTTTAAGAGAGTGGTTTCTTTCTTATCCTACATGGTAGGTGGATTTTTAGACCTAATATTTTTCTAGGATATATAATATTTCTATTTTATTATGTGTTATTATCCCAGATGAATTATGGGAAATATTGATATATGATATTTTAGAAATCCCAAAGATGGTGATGATGTGTTTTGTAGTGCATGGAAATCTTGGGGTGAGGTCATGGTTGTGGAAGGTAATTAACGATGGTTGTGTATGTTTCATTTTTAGTATATCGATTTTATTTTATAGGATATGTCTAGTCCCTTGAGATTCATTTTAGATGTTGGACTCTAAGGGGTTCGAATATATTGTGATGTGGTCTAGGAATCCTTAGTCCCCTAACTATGTGTTCATCGGTTGTCATTTATTGAAGAGATTGGTGTAAGATAATGCATTAGTGTTGATAGTATATGAGATATTAATGAGAATTTTTGGGACACCATTATTTAAATAATGACTGAAAAATATGTATTAACACTTAATGTTATTATGTGTGTTGTTTGGAGAATGGGTTTCTATATGGGGGTGGTGAGGTGAGTATGACCAATGGGTGATAGTTTATCATAATATAATAATTTTGTAAAATGTGATATACATAGCATGATAGTAGAATGACTAAGGTTTATGGGTATTTTAGTGAAGATAAATTTTCCATTCATATTAGGAAAGACTCATTACCATTTTGAAAAATGGGAAATGATATATGATGACCATTATGTCATGTGAAATATCGAGGGGATGAGAAGGTCAATGTGATGGAAAATTTACCTTGAGAATTACCTAACTATAGTGACATAGTAACTAATTTAATTATGATATTTTTGTGCGACTATGTGTGTGACGTTATAGGATAGAATGTGTGAATCACATGGTAATGATTAAGGTCTTTTATCATGGGGTAATCCATTGGGACTAAGTGTGAAGTTGTAAAATATCACGTTTATTTGAAAGTGAATGTGTGAGGTTTCATAATATATTTAGGACCTATATTGAGGATTGATATGTTAAACTATTTTAGAAATATGAGAAAGTATCATGATGGACATCGTTTGACAGATGGTCGGTATCAAACATGATCATGCTCATGGATCAATTGGAAAGCCTGTCTAGGGAGAACTGAAAAAATGATCAAATCTTGTGGAAATCATTGTTAGAGGTCTTGTTAAACATTATAAGTGACATGTTAGTGGACCAAACTTAGAGGTGGTTTTAGATTTAATATGAAGAAAAGGCATAAGTGGTCAAGTTATGTAAGGTAAATAAAAAATTACTTGTATCATGGTATTTCTCTATAAGGATCAGGTAGAGCCAATACGTTCAATAGATGGCATTTGTGAGTTATGGTAGACAAAATAGAAGATTGATTATACTCAAAAATTGTTGAAAATCATGGAGAACTCATGATAATGTATAATTAGTTGGGGAATTATGTTATGGATATATTATTGTGAGTGGGATTGTGGTTTCAACTGAAAATTTTCAGATGATGAACCGGTGTGATGTCAAGTGACTGACGGTTTATTACAGACCAATGATGTCAACAAATGGGGTATAAAAATTGTGATTTTAATATTCATGGATCTAATTTGGGGTAGGTAAATGTTTTATGGTTGGTGGAATACATTGGCCTGAATATTGACAGGGTAGTGGTATTTTTGAAATGGGTAGTGCAGTATAGTACAAAATAGGTGTTTCACCATTGATTGAGAATGTTGGTTTTGAGAGAGTTAAAATACATACTTTGTGGAATGATTTTCATTATTAAGTGAATGTATGTGAGGATCCCAGGGTTTTAATTTAGGTCATTCATCAGGGATTGATGTCCAATGTGATTTCTTAACATCCCTATACCACATAATAGTGTCCACTCTAATGGTTAAATGTGAAATATGGTGAACCACCCCATATATTAAAAGATAACGACTAGTAATAATGGTATAAGTTGTTATTATGGGGGATATTATACCCTCATATCATAATAAAAAACAAAAAAATGTCCCACAACATATATAAAGAATAAACATTGTAAGTGAAAAATAAAACAAACGAGAATCATGCTATAATAAATTTGATCAATTTAATACAAGAATATATTTATACATACCACATATTTTACATCTGGTCAATCAGATATAAAAAATAAACAAAATTAATAAATACCAAATATCATCTATTAATATCCCCAATCCTCATATAATCTAAATATTCTGACTCAATATAAGATATCATACTAGATCACATATCATTGGACCTAATTTTAGCCTAAACCAACAAACACAAGGTTAACTCGGGTACTAATGGTGTCCCTTGTATAACTAGTAATTCGTAATATGTACATGTGATGTTCCCAAAATAATAAAAAATGTGATGAAGTGAAATTAAATAACCATTTTCGATCATCATGTTCAAAAGAGACACCCAGGATTGAAGTTACCTTATAAGGATAGTTATATATTTCTCTAATAATATTTTATACCACCTAGTGGTGAAAAAATAAAGTCCCATAACAATTTTAAAAAATAATACTAGTGAAAAATTGTGTCACCTTAGAGCTATGATGAAAAACATACACCCATGTGTAACTCAGAACCACCTATAATCATATTAGAAATGTATATACAAGAGAAACTAAGATCACTCTAAATGACATAAGTAATAGAAGCACAGGGGAAACATATATGACATTGAATTATACAATAAAATACATGGGGTAAAATCAAATCACCCAGAATCATATAAGAAACATACACCCAAGGGAAACTCAACACACATATAATCACGGTAGAAAAAACAGGGGAAATTCAACACACCTGAAAATTATATCACTTACATATAAGGGTTCACAACCCAATCTAGAATAAGTAATATAACCACATTACCTTCAGTTCATATCTCTACCTTATTTCTTGAACACTTACTTCATACACTCAGGATTGTATCTCACTTGGAACCTAGTATAGCATACACCTAGGGAATCAAACACTGACACCTCAGGTCAAACAAAATGTGTTGGAAAATAAAAGTACCCATAAAAATAGCCTAGATCATCATCTCAAGCTCTTGACCCATCCATGTCACTACAAAAATTATAGTATCATGTTTATGATCTTCAATTTTCATGCTGAAACCCAAGATTAGAAACACCAAACTTCATGCTCAACCCTTACCCAAGATCATCACAATACTAGGATCCTTCCAATGTCCCCTAAGTAACACCATTGTCTAAGCACCATATATGGGATCCTCTATCCCAATCCCAATATTATGTTTAAATATCCTAACTTATAGGGTAGGGAATCCCTTGACATCACAATGGTCATATCGAGAATCATTAGCCTCATTATCCATTCCATTAAGTTATCACCCTCGAGAGATGACATAAATACCATCTCCAGACCCATTTCATCATAGTTTGGGACTTATTCGCCAAACCTATCCATATTTATAATAGGTAATAGCCACATGGTTATTCACATACCTATCATAAAGTAACACACACACCACTCTCTCATCAAAAAGACTGAAAGTGATAGGGAATAACATGGCACCATCATGGATTACTTATCCAATAATTTACAGTCCATCACTCACCCATACTCAGGGGGAACTAAGGGATACGATCTCACACAAACTATATTTAATTTAATTTCATTTATAACCCATTGGTTTTATATATCTCAAGTCCAATGTCTATGATCAATACATTAGATATCGGAAGTTGAGGCATCAAGATGGTGCTCAAGGGTACACCGTGGTACTTGGAATTTCATTCCTATAATATAATTTAATAAAATAATCCATTTAAAATTTAAATTAATCCTCCCATTATTTTTGAGAGTATATATTATATGATGCATAAATACAATGAAAAAAATATAGGGATTTGTTAAGGGACGACCAAACATATTAACATTTGTCCACTTTTGAAATCCCAATCATCATCATCCAAGAACATCTATGAACATATCTCCTCCTGATATCATATCAAAAGTTTTTAAATGAAATAAATAAATTATAAAAATTTATAAATAATTTATACAATTTAATTAAAAAAGGAATAATTATATAAAAACTCACAAAACAATTCTACATATAGAAACCTCAAAAAACAGGGCGTGTTCTACTCTTGAAAGTCACTCTAACCTATTATATAACACCTCCATGATTTTATATTTATTTCCTTGAAAATAAAATTTATTTGATTGATATATTAATTTATAATCAACATTGAGTTTAAACAGACTATACCATACTATGGAATTATTATTATTTAATATAATAATTAGCCCCTATAATTTGGATTGGTTAGCATGAATATGACTAAAAAAATTACAAAAAAATACGGTTTCCACATGTTTATAATTAATTAACAAGTTATTAATTTATATGATAATTTCAAAGTTAAAAAGGATGATATTTTAATAAAAACCATTTTTCTGTATTCAATGTGTTTTTATTTTAATAAATTAAATTATTCTTTATTGATGAATGGTTTTAATGAAATATATATATTATAAATTCAATAAAAATATTTTAACATTGATCTACTGGTTTTAACTGGGTATGGGATAATTCTGAATATAGTATTATGCTTAGAAATATATATTTTTTTCTAAAAATGGGTTTCATTACATTTTGCGAGTTTATTTGGAGAATGGATTCTACAATATCTAGAGATTTTATCTAAAAATCGATTCAATATTTTTAATCGTTATGTTGACATTTTTTTTAATAGTAAGACTATTTTTTCTCATTATGAATAGTAATTGTGGAAAAATATTTTCACTTTTGTTTGGGTAAATCAGGCAATTATGTCTAAAAAATGTGTTAAGGATTTTAAACATATATTTAACCCACCTTATTTCTATTAGGTTAGTTTAGTTTTACCATCCTTGTGTAATATTAGAATTTATAGAAACATGGTTCCATTTTTTTCATATTGACCTTAATAATATTTTAAGTAAATAATAAAACCAAAATTTCACCCACTTTGTTTAAATTGCTATATAATTTTTTTCATAGAAATAAATTGTGGTTATATTCAGTTATAAAATTTTATTCAAAATTTTAATGAAATTTATGATCATGTTAAATTAGTTTTAATTTATTGTGATAGAATAATAACCTTAATTGCATATAAAATATTGATAGTATACATGATCAAGTAGTAGAAAATTAAAATAAATAATTTTAAAAATATTAAAAGCAATAATTTTTTGATAATTTTTTTACCATGATTTTTTAGATAATTTTGAAATATTAGTTATGTTTTAAATTTTTCTATATGATTTCAACATCTACCTTCTTTTCTTTAATTTCAACCTATGTGAATAGTTCGAAAAATAATATTAATGGTATCTTATATAAAATAATATAGTACTAAATGATTAAAATTTATACAAATATTATCATTGTACATGGTAATGCGATATTTGTGATCATATCAACCATTTTCCTCTTATATTATGCTTATACTTCTATAATAATTTTCAGGACCCCTAAAGAGTAAAAAATAATTTATATCACAGTAATCATCAAAAGGGTTAACATGAGATTAAAATGAATAAATAAGGGTTAGAGAAACACATAATCTTTTAAAAAAATTATTGAATGATAATATATACAATAATACTCAATTTATATATCTCATATATTAATTTGGATGAATGTAAACATAAAAATTAATTTATATTAATTTAATACTTTAGTTAATTCCATGGGTGCCCCTCCCCTCACTTATAAAAGCCACCACGTTTTTACCCTTATTAAGAAATTTCGAACCTTATATATCATCCAATAACAACCCCAATTCCCTAAAAATTTACTCCCCAAATGTTAGAGGATTTTTTATCATAATTCCATCCTTCTGAGTCTTAAGGTGCAATCCAACAGAGGGTTATCAACAAATATGTATAACTCTTAACTGAGCACTTTCTATATAATTTCTTTTTACACATTCTAAAAACTATTGTATCAATAATAACATGATTAATTTGTTATAACAAATATACTATGATTTTATAATTAGGATGTAACAACCATTTCCACATCCATCCAATCATATTCAAATTCATAGTATTTCTCATGCGTACTTGTGTACTACAACCTCCATGTATCTATAAGATTCATTTTTCATCTCCTTATTCCATGGTTATTTATAATTATGGATTCAATAAATATTTATTATATTTATTATTTAATAATTATTTTTCAGTGATAAAATACTGTTCATATTTATTTTTTTATTTTAATTCAAAAATTAAATCACTGTTCATATATATGTAAGAATTACCATCTCCATGAACAATGTAAATAATATTTCTACATATACATTTAATAGATGATTATAAATTTGTATATAATTAATACATATAGTATATTTATCATAATTAAAATTTTATATATGATGTAACCAAGATCAATGTATAAGGATCTAAATGACCAAATAGAAACATTCATGAAAAAAAAATTGTGAACACCCAAAAACAGTTTTTCTAATAAAGAATTAATAATAAAAGGGTATTGAAATTTTATAAGAGAACTATCTATTGTAGTTTGAGTGTGAATATGGTTCTAGAATTGGATTATAATAAATTTTAATTTATTATAAATGATTTTATAGTGATTGTTACATATGACAGACATGATAAAAGGGTTAATACTTTACAATATCATTTTTAACAAGATTGTTTATGATCAAATTTTTAATGATGAGATTATTTGAAATTTATCTCAAAAATATTAAATATTATTTTATAATATGGTTACTTATTGATATTACTTGTTTACATTTCATTTACCTCAAATTAAGTACACATGAAACTAAAATAATTTTTATAATGAAAAACAAAATTGATATATTACTGAGTAGATAATATTTTTATTTCATGTATACATTTTCATTAAAAAATAAAATAATTATTTAAATATTCTCATATTATTTTTTAAATTCATTTTATTGATATTTTAATTTCTATAAAAAAATTTAAAAGGAATTTATTTTTCATTTTTTGAATAAGTTACTTTTCACTTTTAACAGAAAATGTGGGAGTAATCAATGTCTTGATGTATACAATATGAATGAAATTTATAACCATAATTATCACAAAATTATTTAAATCTTAAATATCATGTTTCGTTGTTTATTTTCAATGGAAATTTATTCTATAAAATTTTCAAAAAAAATTACATTTTAAATAAGTGATTTCAAAATGAAAAGGTCATTTTCTTCAAAAAACATCAAGTGATATTCAAAAATAAATTTTCATTTATGATAAAATACTATCATGTTGCATATTATCCACTAAATATATGATTTTATAATTCCATCCTTATTCTGTTTCACTGTGGTTTATGTTTTTAATGATAAAATATTGATAAAACTCATTTTTGTTTTCAAGGGTTAGTTATGGTGGAATGATAAATGTTTTATAGATCTTATAACATATATATAAATGGATTATAATTATGTGATAAGTGCTTTAAATATATAACACCAATAAATTGTTTAAATACTAATATTTTATCTGCTAAAAGGATATATGGGAGGTTATCTAGAGCCCAAAAGAGGGTATAAAGGAGGTTATCTCAAGCCCAAAATTGGATGTACAAGAGGTTGTCCTAAGATTGCAGCAGGTTCATCGATGGCTATGCTAATCCATATATGTGATTAATAAAATTATAGTTATACTTGAAATTATATTTCAATGATTATTATTATTCCAAACTTTAATCAACTCTTTGATGATATGATCTTAATAAAATGTTCTGCTCTTATGGCTCATGATATTTGGTTTATTTATGATTCAGGTCTTATGAATTACCAATATTTATTTAAGGACTTAGGATGATCTATTAATTATAGGTAATGATTTTAAAATATTAATATCAGGTTACCATACCCTTATTCTCATGTTATTATTAAATTATTTGTGATATATCTCTTGTTTACCATTAATAATCATATGTTATTTCCCTTTATTATTTTTCCTTTTACCTAGTATATAAAGAATATTTTTAAGAATGATATGCATTATAAGTGTTCATGTTCTTAATAACTAAAATGAAGATTATGAAAAAACATTATGGACCAGTTTATTATGTATCAATATTTCGAAAGACACTAAACTTCCATGTTTTTAGAAAGATTCATAAGTATATGTTACAATTTTTCATATAATAATATGTAATTTTTATGTATGTAATATTTGGTTCACTTCAGTTGGTATCTGTGAAAGTATTAGTTAATTTTTGGAATCAGGATGATAAAACACGATTGAAATTCCTTAGGATAATCCCATGTATAGAAGAACGTCGTATTTTATGTTAAAAAAATATTGAGGTTTTGCAAGAAAATACATCCATTTCAAGGCATTAGAAATTAGATATAGTTATGTAACATATTCACCTTGGGGTAAAAACTCTAAATAGGGTAGATATGTTATTTACTCAATCATCACCAGTTCATGATGAGTGGGCCTAATACTTCACACATGGATAGAAACTCTCAAGGGATATGAATTAGTTAATTCACATTTTCCTTATGAACCATTATGATGAATTTGAATAGTTGATGATTATGGATAACCAGGGTTAAACACAAGGTATTATAGAATTAAATGAATGTTTCAATATTTAGACATTCTAGTAATGGATTTATATGATTATATGGTTTCTCACTATGATTATTGATTCTCACACTATTATTTTTGGTTTTATATATCATATAAAGGAATCACATTAATGATTAATGCGATGTAAAATGAAATGATTTTCCTCCATATAATCCAAATATTATAGGATCTAAAATGAAAAATCCTGATTTTATGATTATGAAACAATATCATTCCATAAATCAAGCTAATATTCAAATGGAAAAATGAGGGAATGGTCTTTGTTCATGTGCTTTATAAGGAGACATCCACCATATTTTTTTGGGTCCAGTAATCCTCTATTTTCTGAGAAATGGATCTGTACCATTGAAAATATATTTTCATTATCCATGGTTTAGAGAATGAAAATTATATTTTGGTTGTATATTATTTGGAAAGACAGACATATTAATTGTGGAATGTCATTAATAAAATGATTAAAGATGAATAAATTGACTTTATATAGTGGGATGATAATATAATGTTGTTTTTTAATTAGTAAATTACATGTATTTTTTATACAAAAATGTAAAAGAAATAGCTTGATCAAAAGAAAAAGTATAATGGATCCATTAGTACCTATGAGTTGAATATTATAATACTCATGAGGTAAGATTTTAGTGTTATATTTGAAGCAAAAAAGTAAGATTTATCAATTATTTATTGGCTTCAAATAAAGCATGTGAAGGTAGCTAACCATGAGGGAGTTAAATATATATGAATAAATAATTACATTTTCAATCAATTGGGAAATAAATATTGTATTAACCAATCAATATCAACTTTTTGATAAGAAAATAAATAGGTAATTTTAATGAAATTCTCCCATTATAAACCATATATAGAAGAAGACTAGTCTTCCTTTATGAAAGATTTTTAAAGGATATATGGAGGAAATTATCAAATAGGGTATAGTAAATGATTTCAATGTTTAAAGGAAGGTTATTAGGTAATAAAATATTAATGTGATGTGAAAAAAGTTATCTAATGATGTTAATAGAGAGAAAGATAAATAGAATGAACTATTCACATAATATTCTTTCATATGTAAGGAGTGTAGGTATTATGATAACGAGTTCTTGAATCTAAATTTTAATGATGATGATGAGATTTTTTAGCCTCTTAAGCCTAGAGACAAAGTAAATATCATGTGATAACTATCCTTAAAGTGGGTTACAATAGTGAAGTTATGAGAAGTACACATACCATCATTTACAGAACTGATAGTGTCTTACTTGATTATGGATCTACCCATTCCTTTAAATCTAAATAATTTTTTGTTAGCATTACAATACCACCCCATTATTAGATGTTTAATTATTATTTAAAACATCTAATTATTTTATGATCACATCTAAAGTATATGATTATTATTCTATTCATTTTTATAGAAATATTCATCCTGAAAATATAATTATTCTTCCATTAGTTTAATTTTGATGAAATTATGTGCAAGGATTATATTTTTTTCATATAAATAGAAAACCCATTGATGACTAAGGAAATGAGAATATTATATTTTTAACCAACCAGTGATCTTCTATCGGTGTTAGGATAAATATTAAATTACAATTGAAAATAAATCCATCATAAACATATTGAATCTTATTCAATGAATTTCTTTTATCTTCGATGGTTAAATAGAAACACAACATAAAATATTTTCCTATTAAATTTGAGTTTATTGATGAATTTCTAGATGAGTATCTTAATCTACCTATAAATCATGAAGTTGAGTTTAAAATTTAACTCTTACCTAGTTATACAAATATTTCAAAGGCACCATATAGAATAACCTCTACTTAATTTTATGAATTAACGATGAAACTATATGAGAATATTGATAAGGGAATCATTCATCCAAGTTCATTACAATGGGGTGAACATGTTATTTTTGTATATAATAAATATGGATTAATGTGACTCTTCATTGATTATCGTAAACATAGTAAGATCATAATAAAAAAATAATCATCCTCTTCCCCACAAAGATGATGTGATTGACCAATTTTAAGGAGATATATATTTTCCAATCTTGATATTTTTCTAGATACTATAAATTTTTGGTCAAAAGTAAATACATAACTCATATAGTATTTCAAATGAAGTATGGGTACTATACATTTATAGAGAGGTCATTTTCTTTTGTTAGTTCCGTCAAAATATTTATGTATCTAACTAATAGATACTTTAGAGATTACCTAAATCAGTTTTTGGTAGTCTTTATAGATGATATTATTATTCAACACAAGAGAAAGGATGTTTATGAATATTATTTGAGAATTTTAATAAAGTTCCTAAGGAAGGATAACTTATACGATCAATTTTATATGTGTGAATTTTTTCTATAAAATATATCCTTTTGGGTCATATAATCTCAAGTATAGTTATAATTGTGTGTACATCAAAGGAGGAAGTTATGGAACCTTGTCCCACACCATAGAATTTAACATAGACCCAACATATTCCAGGTTTCTCTAGATATTATTTATACTTTATGAATAATTTCTTTTATCTATCTAATACACTCACTATGTTAACTCAAAAGGGAACCAATTACTTTTGGACTGAAGAATGTGAGAAATATTTCAATGAACTAAAGAGATGGTTATTCAGTGCACCTCTACTCACACTACTGAACATTAGGTAAGGGTTTTTTATCTTTTGTGATGTATAAAATAAGGGAATATTATGTGTACTCATAAATAATGATATTATGATAGCTTTTTACAAACACCAATTTAAATTTCATTAGAAAATTTTCCAAGGTTTTGGTTTGGAGTTATCTGCATAAATTTTTCAATAATGATATTGAGTAATTATATTTATAGATAATGTTGTGAAATATATACAAAAAATAAACATTTAAATTATATATTCACATAGAAAGAGTTAAATATGAACCATAAAATATAGTTGTAATTGATTAATGATTTTTTATTGTCAATACATTACCACTATCAAAAGGAGATTAAGGTGATAGATGTTTAATGTCAAAAGAACTAGGATACCATATCCATGACGAGGTTCACAATTCCTATATTTCTGTATTTTCATATAATGGATATAGAAATATTGAAATAATGGGAGGAATATTCTGTTTATCAAATGAATGTTCAACCATCTATCCATGTGGTTATTAAAGAGGTGAAAAAGGAATGTGTGTGGCCACAAATGATGGTGATAAATGTTTTGTAGTTCAAACGTGATTGTGATGGAATGACAAGTCTAAGGAACTGAGTATGTGTCCCATCAATAACATACAAGAATAATGAACTATTTTATGAAGTTAATTGTTCATCATTCTATATTCATCTTGGAAGTATCAATAAGAATAGAGATTTGAAAGAGTATTTCTGGTGGGACAAGAGAAGAAGACATATTGTTGAGTATGTATCTTAGTACTTGTTATGTAATAATTTTTGGGATACTAGATATACTTCTAGGGATATATTTCAAAAATTACCCAATCCAAAATGGAAATGGTAAAACATTACCATCAATTGCATTTTTTCAACTCCCTCGAAACATCTAAGGGTCATAATATTATTTGGGTTATAGTTAATCACCTTGAAAAAATAGTACATTTAATTAGAATCATGGAATATTTTTCTATTGATCAACTTTACATAATATATATTAATTAACTGTAAGGTTTTCATAGAGTACCAAATTATACTTTATTTTATATTGATCTATTGTTTAGAAAAAGTATTAGTAAAGTCATCAGTTAGCTCTAGATATAGAGTTTTATTTTTGTACCATATATTATCCTAAAAAATATATTCATTCTGATAAAACCATTAAAAAAACTAATGGTTATATTTACATCCATTTTTCTAGACTTTAAAGGTTTTAAGGATCAACTCCTTACTTAATTTTAGTTTTCTAATAATAATAGATTTAACATATGAAATCATAGGGATCCTAATGAATCCCTCTATGGGAAGAAATGAATAACGATTAAAAGTTCGGATGAAGTAGAAGAACAATGATATTAAGGAAAAAACTATATAAGGAAATGGAATATAAGGTTAAATTCACTCATAAGAACATGAAGGTAACTCATAGTTAATCGGAGAGTTATGTTGAAAATAACCGATGAGGTATATAATTTGATTTTGGAGAGAATGTATACCTATTAATTTCTCAATATAATAGGGTAATGTGTTTTATAAATTAGGTAAATTTGAGCACCACTTATATTGGTACATCTGAGATACTAAATCAAGTAGGGACTATATCTTATTACTTGGTGCTTCCACCTAAAATATCTCATTTTCATGATGTATTCCATGTATCGCTCTTGAGTTAGTACATACTCAATAATTCCTGTGTACTAAACATTGATGTTATAATAATGGATACTGGTCATATCTATAAATTATAACATATATATATATCATGGATCATTGAGATAATGTTCTACATAACAAGACTAGTCCCTTGATAAAAGTTCTCTAGAAGAATCCCAAAATTTAAAGAAGCTACATGGGAACATGAGGATGTGATAAAACATATATTTTATCATTTTTTATATCAAATTGGCCGAATATCAAGGTCCAAATTCATTTTAAGGGGAGTTTAATAAAACACACAATGGTTTTATATGTATTACCCTTGAAATAAACATGATGTATTTGATATCTTTCTTTACATAAAACATTGAGTTTAAATTAACTGCAATACAATATTGAATTATTGGTATTTAAAGTGAAAATTATCACTATGTCATTGGATTGAAGAGTAATAATAGGAAAATATAAATTATAAAAAAATTACCCACATGTAGAATTAATCCAAGCCTATGCTCAAAAACAATTTTTTTAGAAAATGGTTTTCATTTCATATTGTGGGATAATTTTAACATGGATTTCCAGCAATTTTAGGAATTTAATATTGAGAAATGGATTGCAAATTTGGAATTTTCATTTCTTAATTTGATATATTTTTCAAATTTATTTTTAGTCATAATGAATAGTAACCATGGTAAATATTTCTCACCCCAGTAAGGGTAAATCACATAATTAATTTTAAAAATAATGTGATAAGGCCTTAAAAATATATACATATAACCTAAAATATTTATATTTAATGAGTTTATTTCTACCATAATCACCCAATATTAAAATACATATAAACTTGGTGTCATTTTATTTGACAATTTCTATAATATTATTTTAAGTAAAAAATAAATATAAAATTTTACCCTCATTTTTCTAATAAATCATATTTTTTCATAGGTATAAAAGGTGTGTATAATCATTTATAAATTTTTATTTTAAATATAAATGAATTTTTTTATCTTTGAAATTTATTTTCAATTTCTAGTGATGCAATATTTACCTTAAATACATACACGAGGCTAAAAAAATTTCATGATCAAGTAATAGTAAAATCAAATAAATATTATTAAATATATAAAAAGTAAAAAAAATGGAAAAATTATTGTGTTATATGAATTTTTTGGTAAATATAACTTGTTATTGATGTTTTGTAAGTTTTTATTTAATTTTCATTTCTATTTAATTTTATTGAAATTAAATCTTTGTGAAGAGTCTTGAAAATGAATTTCAGGGAATCTTATATTAAACAATATTGTTTTAAATGATCGAAAATTCATAAATATATTATCTTTCTCCAAGCATCTCAAATAGGTGAATGAAAATAAAAATATTGATGATCAAGGCATGATTAATGGAATTTCTTCACAAACTACAGAAGTCAATGTCCCTATAAAGGTAACTGAGGCTACAGTCTCTATGACTAAATATATCACTTAAAAACTTAGAAATGAAGGTAGATACAAGTTTTAGTAGAAAAACATTCAATTAGAGGCAATCCTATTACTGTTGGGGTTATACCGCCTCTTGAAGGTGTTTTTACTGCTCAACTGGAATAAAACAGCAACCCCCAACCTCATTCACAAACCCCCATTTTACTACATTTTTTCAAAATGAAAGTGTAGAGGACATAAAGAGAGTGTATGAAATTAACAATCCTATACAACACATGTTTAGTACACATTATGAAAATAATAACAATATTAAGACTCCATATCTTACTTTTAAACTGAATCCCCTGGCCTATGTCAAAGGGAAATAGATTTATATAGAATAGAATCCTCAGGACTACAATGTTGAACAATGATTGTGAGAAGAAAAAGGCCTCAATGATGGCCCCAATCAATATGAATTTTGTGAATAAAGAAGTATACAGATAGAATACTTGATAGGTAAATTTATAATATTATTTCTCCTAACATTTCCTTGATCAAGAAGGAAAGTGACTCACTAATGTGTAAAGAGGCTTGTAGTAATCCCCCCAAGAAATCTATAAGGAAGAAGAACCCTAAAGGTAAAAATAAAGTGGGGATCAACACCAAACACAGGTTAAAGGAATATTCTATATTGAATTTTTTTGTGTATTTTTGACCCAAACACTATCACAACGTTAGAAATATTATTATTTATATATAATCCAAATTTTTATGTAATCCATGAACCAAAAATTAAATTTTCTTCTATCTTTACTGGATTAGATATAATTTTCTACAATTTTATTATCACTAATTATAATAATTGGTTTGTGGATTCTCTTTGTATCTTTCTCACTCTTTACTAAGCAATGTACATGGTTTCAATATTGACACTCAAGATATCACTTGTAATCAGACTTTAAAATAAATCACACTTCTTCCACACTTTTATTTATGAAAATAATATGTACCAATATAGTAGATATCCATGGTAAACTTTTTATTTCCTAAATATCATGATCCAAGCTCCATGTATCAATTTTTGAGACTTTAATTTTATTCTTGGACCTAGTAAAAAATAGGTCCTTCTAACTCAAATGTTTCTTCTATGGAATTTAAAACATTAATTAAAGACAAAAATATTATTGAGATAAACCTCATAGGATCCAAATATACTTTGTATAAAAGAATTTAAATAGTTTAATGGCTCGTAAACTTGATAGGGACTTTACAAACAGCCAAGCCCTTGATATCTAAAATACTATTTTCAGCATCACTCTCCCTAAACATAACTCGGATCACCACCCTATTTTAGTTAGTCTCAATAATAGAGTTTCCAAACCTCTACATCATTTTAGATTTAATAATGCCTAGAAATCTATTAATTATTAGAAAAATATTATCAATGAAACAAGGAATTCTATGAACTTGAACAATGATTCTTTTCCCTGTATCATGAAATTAAAGATTCTCAAGTAAAAGTTAAAGTCCTAGTGCAAGGAAAGATTCAATCAAACTAGAAATCAATTTTCTTTCCTAGAAAACACCCTCAATGAAATACTAGTTGAAACTATGAACAATTCCTTTTCTAGTGTCCCTAAACAAGAAATTAATCTTTCTACTAAATTAATGTCTCTTCTCGCCTCAAAAGATAATCTGAAGAAACTAAATTTCAAAATTAAATTGCTTAAGGATGGGGATAGAAACTATAAATTCTGCAAAGCTTTTTAGAGTGCTAGGAAAGCTTGTAGACCACATACCTTTTTTAATGTTGGGTATAACATAATTAATAATACGGAAGGTTTAGTCAATATTGGCGACTCATAGTTTAGCAATATATTTAATGCTCTTGATCATAATAAGTTGATAAAATCATAAATAACTCATATCTTAATGGGTGATAATGATAACACTCTCTTAACCAGTGTTCATATAGATCATGAGTTTAATGATATGGTTTATATTTAAAAAAATGATAGTTCCCCTTGTCCTGATGGTTTCACCAATTCATTTTTCAAATACTATTTGGATAATATCCTACATGATGTTTTAAACTGGTTAACTCATTTTTTTCTAATGGGTCCTTTCTTTATGGCATAAATTCTCAATTCCTCTCCTTTATTCCCAAAATGTAGAATGATTCAGAAATTCACCTCTTCAAACCTATTGCACTCATTAACACTACTCATAAAATCATCTCTAAACTTTTAGCTAACAGAATTTCTTTTATTTCTATCAAAAATGTGTCTTAGAACCAATTTGTCTTCCTCAAAGGAAAAAACATCCACGACAATATTCTCCTTTCCTATAAAGGTATAAACTTGTGAAAAGTGAAAAATAGTAGAGAAATCATTTAAACTAAGACAATCATTATATATGATTTTGATACTATGGACTGTAGCATCATTTTCAAAGTCTATAGTAAGTTCGTCTTTTGTGACATCTTTGATAACAAAATTAATACTCTTTTTGGTTTTGATTATAGTTTAGTTTTGATTAATGGTACTCCAAAAGGCTATTCCAATTTTACCAAAGGTTTTAAACAAGGATACCCCCTCTCTGCCATCCTTTTTCTCATTGCTGAGAACTACCTTAGCAGAATTATCACCAATTTGGTTAACCAAGGAAAAATTAATCCCATCATGGACTCAAGAAACCTAGTTATTCCCTCTAATATTTTATATATAGATGATATTATTTTATTCCTCCAAGGGGATACAAGGAACATCTAAAATCACAATTCAGCCTAATCTAACTACGAATATGCTTTTAGGAAATCTATAAACTCGAAAAATCATCCATTTTATTTGTAAAAATATTTCCTATAAATAGAAAAGTTGGCATTATAAATGAAAATGGAATAAAATAGGGATCCCTCTTCATTATGTACCTTGGAGTCCCTATCTTATGGGGATAGCCTAAAATAACTTACTTTTCTAATATTGTTGATAATAATAATAATCATCTCTATGGCTGAAATGGAAAATCCTTATTGGTGAAAGGACATATTTTTCTTGTCGAACACACCTTCACTTATAAATTGATCTATTCCATGATAGTTTATAAATTTCCAACTGATTTAATTAAAAAACATAATATTTAAATAAATATTTTTTACTATATTGGAAGCACCCTTGAAATAAAATTTTTCACTATTCCTTGGAATAATTGTTGCAAACCCATATACACTGGTGGAATTGGTATTAACAGTGTTTTCCTCTTCAATGATTCCCTATAAGATAAACTCATGTGGAACCTTATAAATAATATTTCACTAGACTTTGATTTACATATATGTAGATTTAATAACAATATTAGAAAATGTAATTTTTAGGCATGGAATCTTCTATCTGGCCTTCCATCAAGAAATCATTTTCACAAATTTTTTCTCACTCTAGATGGATTGTTGATAAAGAATATTATTTTAAATTTTTGTTGGATAACTGGAATGGATACCCTCTTATTGATATGAATGATTTTGTGCATTTATCTACTAATATTATTATCTCCATTAATAATTTCATGCACTCTTCAGATTTGGACTTACCTAACATGATAGATACTATTATTTCTATCAATATTTTTATCAACCTTAATGATTTTCTGGTTTGGGAACTGGGTTATAATGGTGTTTTAAACTCTAAACTCAACTATAATCATAATTTTAGAAACACAATCAGTGATTTTTCCATAATAAATAACTTTAACAAGTAATTCGTTAGACCCTAAAGAAACAAACTTGTATAGAGAACATCCCATAATAGCATTCCCACTGATTGTTGTATTCAATTATAGAAACACATATTTGACATTTTTGATCTCAGATGTTTAGGTTTAGGATCCATTTGGCTTCATCATCAAAGATTCACTTCTATGGACGTCACACCTAAAATAGAAAAAAATCTCATTACTACTATAGACGAAGTGATTCACATCATATGGTATGAAAAAAATTCTATCATTCAAAATAATAATACTTTAAATTTTCATGAATCTTATGTGAGGATTTTCATCACTATCAAGGAAGCTAGAATGATTTAAATAGATACCTTCCAAAAATCCGTCAAGGATCTTATAATTATATGTTGGATCAAAATAAAAAAGATTTTAGCTATCCAAAAGGTATGTTAGAAGTCTTTTGGAATCACCCCCCCTTTCTGGATAGATCAAAATAAATGTGTGTGGTTCCTCAAAAAGAAAACCAAGCCCTATGGGTTAGGGAATTGTGATCAAAAATATAATTGGGCATATTTTGGGATGATTCTTTGGTATGTGTGGTTTTTCATCCTCCTTAGACGAAGAGATGAACAGAAACATTATTGTCATCAGACTCATCAGGAAAAAAAGGATGGAATAACATATGGACTGAAAGAGACTAAACTACCATCATTAATACCCTTTGACATTGGGTGGTTCACATGGCATGGCCCCTTATAGCCAGATTGATGATTTTCCTCCATTATCAGACAGATCTCAATCGTATCACCAATCATGCCTACTAGGAGGGAAATAGGTGGAGGATGGTGTTTCCAATAGTTGATTTAGTAGCAAAATTACATGGATGAATGACATCCCTCTAGATCTTATCCCATTACATGAAAATTTTGTAATAAATTTACCTCTTTCAATCATTTGTAATTTTGTCTTCTTTTATCTCTTCATATACATTAACATTCATGACTACTATAGTGTAAAAAACAATGATATTATGGAAATCATCAAAAGGGTTAATGGGGGGGGGTTAAAACAAATAGATAGGGGTTAAAAACACATAAACATGAATAAATTATATTTAATTAGGGTTATTTGATTCATCCGCAACCTAAATTTCAAATATATCAATTTTTTGTCAGATTGAAAATAAAATAAAATTTATTTTAATTTATAACATTAGATAATTCCAAGGGTTCCCCTCCCCTCACATATAAAATAGAACATAATACTCTCATTTATTAAAAAAATTTGAGCCTTATTTTTTAGCCAAGAAAGAACATAATACCATTATAAAATCTATCCCTATTCAATATATTTCATTTTTAACATAATATTATCATTCCAATTTTTCATGTATAATCCAAATGATATTTCTCAACAAAGATTTTAACTCTTTACCATGAAATTTAAATTTTATTTGTTCATCAACATTCACTAAAAATATTATTTTCAGAATATAATTTATAATCTAGAATAAAAAAATTACAGATTTTTTATTAATAATGTGTAACTACCATTTTACACATATTTTCCATTAAATGGGAATTGAATGTATTGTTATACAAATGGAGAAACATCTCCACGTAACTATATGATTCATTATTCATCAAAAAATTTCATTGTTATTTATAATAATTCAATTGATAAATGTTTATGATATTTAATATTTATTCTATAACTATAAAATAATATTTATCCTTCTTTCCTTATGTTCATTAGAAATTGGAAACAATGTTCATGTGTACGTATGGACAACAATCTCCTTGAAAGATGTAATTCATTTTTCGATCTCTACCATTTATTGATGATTATACATATATATATAATTTACATACATGGTATTTATATATTTGTTAAAATTTTGGAGATTATTAAATCATGATCATTGTACAAGGACTAAAAATACTAAATAAAAACATTCATGAAAAATTCATTAGTTGGCATTCAGAAATTATTTTTTTAATAAATAATTATTAATAAATGGGTGTTGAAATATTATTTGTGAAAAATGTATAGAATTATGGGTATGAATATGGTTATGTTACAAAATTATAATAAATTTAAATTTGTTATATAAGAGATTATATTTCTTACAAATAAAGAAGGGCTTAATGTAATAGTTTTTATGATACAATATAATTTTTTATGTATTTCTTATGATTAAATTTCCAAGGATAATATTATATTATATTTCTCTCCCAAATACCATTTATTTTAATATAATATATTTATTTATATGTGTTACATGTAATCCTTTCATTTTACACCTTTAATTTACTCAATATAATAAAATAATATTTTTTTACATAAAATCAACTTCATTTTACTATACGATAGAAAATTTTTCCATTATTGTCAATGTTTTAATTAAATGATTTCAATAATATTTTTTCACACCCTTAGGAATATTTAAATCAATTTTGACCTGTGATTAAATTTATATTAAAATTTTTAAAATGATTCTTATTTTCATTTTTTGATGGTTATTTTTTTGAATTTTTACTGAAAATGTGATGGAAATAATAATTTTAGCATACACAACATGAACAAAATTCCCCACCATAAGGACCGCTCAATTATTGATGCTTACTTTTTCATTTTATTTTTAATTTTCAATGAAAATTTATTTTGTAATATTGTTTAAATATTAATATTTTAAATAAGTGATTTCTAAATGAAAAGTGTATTTTCCTCAAGAAATGTTCCAATGAACTTTGAAAGGAGTTTTTCATTTTTAATAGAATCATCTGATGTTAATTATGATTCATGGGGGATATGATTATATGATATCATCCTTATTATTTTAAGAGATAGTTTTTGATCATGATGATTAAATTTCCATGAAACCTATTTTCTTTTGCACAGGTTATGTTATGATGGAATGATTATTTTGAATGGTCTTATGGCATAGATTCAAATGAATTATGATTATGTGATGAGTGGTTCCATTATTTCCATCTAATAAATTAGGTAAAGTTTAATGATTTACAGGCTCTAATAGTACATTGGAGGTTATCCCAAACTCAAAATAGGGAATATGGGAGGTTATCCCAAGCCCCGAATAGGGTACAAAAAAGGTTTTTCCAAGCTTTATAAAGGTTCACTGGTTGTTAGACCAACCATAACATGTGATGATGGTATTCGTGGGTAGACTTATCATAAGATTTATAAGATTATGATTATAAATCTGTGTATGTTACTGTTTTATTAAAATTTATTAATCCCATTTTATTCTCTCATGGATCATGTTCATTTATTTCATTATGATTCATGTCTTATGAACAACCAAGATTTCTTACGTGAGTCGTGATTATGATCTATGAATTATTTAATATGTTTTTGAAATGTTTTACTCAGGTTCCAATACTATTATACTAATGTTATGCTTAAATTATCAATTATATATCCATTTTGACCCTTACTGATCAACTAAGATCACCCACTATTTTTGTTTCACTTTACCTAGGATAGGAAAAAATATTTTAAGTATGATATATCTATAAACAGAGGTATTTGTCAAGAGATATGTGGGTGATGATGTAGTAATTTTATATACCATTTGATTAAGTATCCATGTTTTCAAAGACAATTATAATTTACACTTCAAGATTGAATCAAAATAATATGTAGTTAACACTCTTTTAAAAAGATGTAATATTTATGTACAAAATATTTTGGTCACCTTATAATCCACAAAATATCCCCACTTTAATCACACAAATTAATGGTTAATTTAACCCAAATTCAACATAAACCATATGAAACTTTTTAGGGTTATATACCTATAATAAAATAGTAATAAATAATGTGTTATTATGCAATCAGGATATCCCTTATCCCAATCGAGCAATAGCCCCATCATTTTGGATGATTTCTGCCATGCTCTTGTGGAATTTATTTCCAATCCCAAGATGAAATTATAAAAAATCAGTTTCTATAAAAGTGAAACAAAACTATTATATAGTAGAGGAATAATGAAGCATAAATCATAGTAAAAGGTACTCCATAACCATCACATTATGTGGGGAATCAAATGAGAACGAGGGAGAGGTAGGATTATCTTGAATGGTCCCCTCATGATTCATTTTTACCCTAAAATACCAAGGGGAGTGAGTAGAAAAATATTATCCTATATCTAATAGAGAAATAGTTCAAAAACAAAGACTCAGTGCAACTATATCCTATGAAGATATCCCTAAACCTCTTCTTGTCTCCATTATGTCATGTCCATTATTGGTTATAGCACGAACTCCCCTGGTAGAGGGCTTTAACCCAAACTAAGATCCATCATTACATGTACCTTTTCTACCATTGTGAAAACTCTTTAGGCATAGGGATAGACCCTCAGTCTACCTTTATCATATTTTTTCCCTCCTAGATCATGACAGGACCACCCCTAGGTAGAGTAGTCACTCCCCTGAAAAACACTATCATGTCATAACCCCTATGGTCTTGGTAGAAACCTTTCACTTAAATAGGGCTCATGCCTTATTAGTATGGCCTCACTATAATTTTTTATGCAATACCCCAAGATCCCTTATCAAGATATGATAATCTATCCATGAAACCCTAATAATAGTCTATAATATAATGACATATGGGTCATGGTATGGCCTATTGTTTATAATAAAACCAGCAAGGGGAGGGGTTTACCCTTAGCCCACTCAAACGCTCAACAAATATCCCAATACACTTCTTAGGCCTTGATTCACATCTAAACACATATTCTTTAGATATTACAACTCTCATTATTTTAATATGAATCCTTATTCCAAAAAACATACCAAAATACAGAACTGAAAACTCGCATTCCTTTTGAATTTCAAAACACATAAAGACACGAGTCTTCACAACATTCCCACCTCAACACTTATATCTACCAATTATCCTCATTAGTCATCTGACCATTAATCTCAACTAACTTTGGTCATGAATTCACAACAAAATTATATCATTATATCATTTAATGTTTAATATTCTTCTACTAAAAAACTCCAAATACATGGAGCACTGTTCTAAAAAACTTAAACCACCTCATCATCACTATTTATAATAGTAGGTTGTACCTCAACCACAATATTTAATATCAAGAAACTATGGTTTCATTGATTGATTCATCATTAAGCTCATGGTGATCCATTATATATGACTCTACCCCCAAAGGATAATTCCAATTCATGGGTCTTTTCACTATACGAGTAAACTACCTTATATTTCATTCTAGTGGTCCATCAACAAATAGGTTTAGGGTTCTAACTCACCACATTCAATCCAAGGAAAAACTATTATTCATTCATCCCTGGGAAAAAGTTTCAACAATATGATCAACCATACCTACCATGGAACTATATCAACTTCAAACCATAATTCTAAAACTCATGAATGCATCCCAAGATCGTTAAACCACCAGAATTAGATTCTAAACATTGTACATATCGTAATTCCACAATTAGATCACAACCCACTGCCACAAACCATTATGTTCACACCAAAAGCATCAGCACTCCTCTAATCTAAATCACTCTTAAATCATATAAATCTTTACCTCAATCCTGATGCTATAATTTTTAGTCTATACAACACCACATCCATTTCCAAAATCATATATTTATGAAGGAACTAGATAAAATCAAATCTACCAGGACATTGGAATCCTTGTGTTATCTCAACCATAAAATGATTAATCCCACATACTCAATAACACTAACAACATGAGGGTTGTACATCACTGAACAATATGATACTCCCTAATATAGTACTATCCTTATCTTAGTCTAATAAATCAAAATACAAAATATCCATGACCCACACTTCATTCCTCACAACCTGTAATGACTGCAAATTTTCATCCCATTCATACCCAAGTGAAAATGTTAAAATCCAATTAGTTTTGTATCATGGATAACAAGGAATCTCTTTCTTATAACCCTATATAATTCCATTTTTAACATGGGTTATTCCCTCCAATACCTAATAGTTCACTCCCTATCAAATGAATTCCCTTATAACACTCCCCAAGATATGATTATGCCCATTCATCATGTGTTTGTTTCCCCTCTTATGCTATGATAACTAATCCTATCAACCCATAACATCATCTATACATGATTTCACCATCTATTATAGAGAAAAACCTTCCATTATCATCCAATATAGAGGGACTATATTCCCACAATAGTCGAATCAAAGCCCTGGTTATCATCCCACATAATACAACTCGTCAATCCATTAAACTAAAGGGAACCATGCATACCCAGCACACACTATACTTTATGAATCAAGGATTTTATTAAAAATATATTATTTCACTCACTCTCCTCTATCGTGGTAAATTGATCCTCTATGAACCCTTTAATTGGTTCTTAACCACAATCTATATCGGTCTCATCGGGCCCCAACAAGGTTATACTACCCTTCCACCTGATCCATTTTCCAAATATACACTAAAATAAAATACATATGATGAAAATGAAATGACGATATATTTTTTATAATATATTATTGATCATGATCCTATGATTAGGTTAGTACTGACATAGTTGAGTTTCACAAAATGAAATCCGAGAACTAATAGAAAAAATCATATACCAATGGGTTGGAACCATTGGTATAGGTATAAAAACATTTGGTATAGCATATACTAATGGTTTTAAGGTATTTTTGTTGTTATGGAATTGGTATATACATATACCAATGGTTTTTTGAAAACTATTTGTATAGACCAATAACAACAGTTTTCTAAAATAAATGGTATAGGTCATATGAAAAACATATACCTACGATTTCAAAAAATCGTTTGTATAGGTAATGTAATAATAATACTCAGAAGGTTTTGATCCCATCACCTCACATTTATAATCTAATGACTTAACCACTACCCAAACATAACTAACTTATCCAAATATTTTTTTCAAAAACCATTGGCATATGGTCTCTCTATGGTACCTATACAAATAGTTTTTCAAAATCCATTGGTATAGAGTATCTCTAAGTTATCTATACCAATAGTTTTGTACAAACCTTTGGTATAGGTCCATCGGTATAACTCTAATTTCTAGTAGTTAAGACTACGTTTATCCCAATGTATTATGGGAATTATGTTTGAATTACCACTACATCATCCCCACTCATTCAATATGAGTTAAAATACATTATTAATTGATTTAATATATCTTTCATATTAATTTAATGTTTTTAATGGATATTACCTCAATGGTAACTAATGAACTCGATGCATTATATATGACCGAGGATTTTTTAATTTAATGAGGAGAGTAAGAAATGACCAATAAAATAAAAATGGTTCTATCATTGGTGGATGTATGAGATTATTATTACTTTAATAAAATACTTCCTGAAGTTATATTCATCTTCTAAAATCATTCATCATGAATAGTGAACTATCCTACACCCCCCTTAGTGTACAGGAATCCCTCAAGTTGAAAATCGGGACACAAAGGCTAGTGTAATCCTCTTAGAGGCAAGAGGATTTTTTCTAATTCATTGGTGTTCCTCATCAGGTTTACTCCATAAATTATTTTTATTATATATTGATCATATCCATACACAGGCATGTTTATTTATTTCTTTTATACATATTCATTATGTCACAGAAATATTGATCACAAATATGTGTTTCCTCCCCTTTAATGTTCATACAATGAACCCCCCAAACCCATCAATAGTATTTTATCCTTGTTCTTTGAAATGAAAATATTTTATTTACTATTTTAGTGAATGTCAGGTTTTATATTAGTATATTAGATTTTCCCACGCAATATTATGTTATTAGGCAATGTAAATTTATGTTCATTAGTTAAGGTTTTGTCGAGTGTCAACATAACATGTCAAGAACCTCTTTAAAACTACATTAAATGTAAATGTAATATCAAGAATGATCTTAAAATACATTTTTGTGAAAACATAACTTTATTAGGGACATGAAATTATGTTATGTAGTTTAATATAGGGTGGGTTTAGCATACATTATTAGAATAATGTACCTAATATCTACACTATGAAAAATAGAGTATTGTATTTATATGTTGGACCCTCAATTGAATTAGTTGAGATATACCCAGAGGTGAGGGATGAATCAGGTTATGTGAACTTATTCATATTTCTTATATTTTCATTTTCACTCTCACTACCATAATCATAATGAAATATTACTCAAAAAGATTACCTTTTACTTATATTATTGGCTCATTAATTTGAATATGTTTTATTTTCCCATCCAATAATCAAATATATTAGAGATTTCATAACCCCCTTTTCCAGATTATGTTAATTAGAATATAATAAATCTTGTACACAAACACATTTATTTTTACATAGTTAACCACTACATTCTAGTCTAAGGATATTGTGATAAATGATGTATTGATGAACCAAATAACTAAAATATCACTATTTGGCCTTTGTCTAGGTTACTCCTTACGAGGATCACTACCTTCATAATGCTTTGGGTTGGTCCACTACCACCCAAGGATCAATTCCCTCACGACTTCACTTTTTTACTTCTGAATTCTAAGGGGAAAGAAAATTTGGATCACATTCTATGAAAAAGATCTCTTAATCATTTTAAATACAAAATTAATATATAGATAGTTTGAAATTATGTTATTTTGGTCATTCAAACATCTACTATGAATATTTCCTTAATCAGTAACCTCCTTCAATGGGATGTTATTCCTAGGGAACCCAAACCCAGTACACCAGAACCAGTTCCTGGTTTATTACATTAGAATTAGATACAAGGAAACATATCTCAAGGGACTAATCGGTTTAGTAGTCTTATTCAACTATATATATACATGAGTCTTCCATCACATTTGGACAAAAAAATTATCGCATAATTATTTTAAAGAATTAGTTTCTTTCCTCTGGAATATTCATAAATATATTTCATTTAAACTTCATGGAATAATGGGGAAACCAAAAAAATAAAGGTGAAATCAAATTCTTGTTAAGGGTTAAGTATAGTAGAAGAAATAATGAATCATTGAGAATAATCAATACAGAAAGGTAAATAACTGAAAAAATATTCCATATAATCTATAAATAGATAATAAAATGTGTCAAAAATATGGAGATATAAATAACAAAAACAAATTCCATTTAATCAATAATATGACTATCAAAACTAGTTAGGGAACAATCAATATGGTAAGGTAAAAAATTCAAACACATATCATTTAAATAAACACGAATAAAATTCATCTAGAGATAATTCTATCTTGAAAATATCCCAGATAGAAATAATTTAATATTGAATGAAGGTGATGCTTAATTATTGGACATCATGTTTCTGAGTTACACGAAACCATTGCCTTAAATTCTTTTCAAAAGACATTTTAAACCATACTATTGTCAGGACCTTTCACAATAAATTTCAAACTACACGTAAGCACACTCCAAGGGTTTTTGGCAATTGATTTCATCCCATAAGACAACCAATGCATCCAAGGGATTTCTATAAATGGTCCGAAAACTGTGTCATACATGTCAAAATGATTCCTCAATTATAGAATAATCGATTTAATTTATAGACAATGTACCATATCATAAAGTATTCATGTTAAATAATGGATACAAATTTATTAATATTTCCCAAGATATCAAATAGAATACAATGTAGTACACCATATGTATAGAAAATATATTTTTTAATCAATTATCATATCCATGATAAATAATATGTTTATTTTTTGTAAATTTATTTTATAATGATCATAGGAAATTTAACATTTTAGTGAAAAGTAGTTTACCAAAAAATGAATCAAGGACGTGATTTTCTATAATTTACTTAGTCAAATTGATTATAAACCTTCCATATAAAGATTAATTATGTAATGAATTTAATATATAAACCTAATAGAGTAATAATAAGGGTTTTTTTAATTTATGAATAGAATTACCATAACATAATATTTAAAATATTATTGAAGAAAATATTCTTCTCATTTTGAAAATCATTTTGAGAATCATTTTGAAAATAACATTTTAAAACTAAAATTTCATAAAAATATTAAAATATATTTTTTCTAAAATAACTAATGATATATATAAAATAATATTTAAAACCATTTGTGGTCATGATGGCTGTAAATTTTGTTCATATTATACACTTTATAAAAATATTTTCCTTTCACTTTTTTGATAAAATCCAAATGGGAAATGTTTTAAACATGATATAAGATACCTTTTAATTCATTTTATAAATATTAAAATGGGTGAAATTTAATTCTAAAAATTATTTGGAAAAGTTTATTTTTTATTTATAAAACATGGTTTTGGAAGAAAACACATTTCTAGACAAAGAGTGAAAATATGATGAGTTTTATTAAAAACATTTTCTAAAACATCTAAAATACCAAAGAGTTTAAAAATTGTACAATAAATTTTAAAATATAATTAATAAACATAATATAATGAAAAAAATATGATTATTAAAAAATGATAAAATAATTTCCTTTAATTTAAATTCAATGGTAAACAATCCCCATTAGAATTAGATTGTGAAATAAACTCTTAAAATAAACATAATATTGATTATTAATCAATAAATAGAATATGATTATCAACTATAAGTACACATAAATATAGTGGAAATAATTAATAAGGTAATAAAAATTAATTATACACATAAACATAGAATTAAATAATCAATGAAATAAAGGATTAACCTAATAAACAAAAATTGAGTTAAGAAACCCCAGACCACTTGGTAAATTTTAATTCAAATACCCTTAAATGAAATAATCCAAATTGAAACATAAAATATCATTAATAATGAAGTATTCATGAAATCACATTTAAAATGGTCATATTATAAAACATATAAAATAAATTAGTTCCATAACAACCCAAAATACTTTAATGAAATGAAACTGTAATGAAAACCCTTTCCTTGAGCACTATTTTGGTTGAGGATTCTTTAACATCATGTATAGTGATTATAAACAGGTTACTAAATTATTACATAAATATATTAATATTTATAATATCATATATGATTTTTTATAACGTCTTATTACATCTTCATTAATAATATATTATTATTTACATTTTTTGGTGTTAATTCCCTTGTTTTCTTTTGCTTGTTAATTTATAAATTACTAGTTTATGTGTATATTGTATATTTCTATGATATAAATAATAATAATAATGACATAATTATCATATTACATCATTAATTATAATTATATATAACATCCATTTTTGTGGAAATTAAAAGATAGCCACATCGCTTCGTGGAGGTGGTACTACACACGTACACGATGATGTTATCCCCTTTACATAAGTGAAATATAATGAAATAAAATAATATGTATTATCATTAAATATTTTTTACAATTTAATGAATATAATAATTATTTCATTAAGATTTCATATAATCATTAATTCTATATTTATAATCTTCTATTTGAAATTTTAGTAAATTCAAATCACATATCATCGTGAGGTAGTGGTCTGCCATACACACGGGTGACATTATCGTATTTTCTAAAGAATAGATGGTAATTATATATATATATATATATATATATTGTGATTCCAGAGGTATAATTATGCTTTGAATATCATATATATCATATATAAACTATAAATCCATCATTATTCCCATATATGAAATGTAATAATAAAAAAACGATCATCATTAGTTTATGAAGTAGTAGTCTGTTGTTCACACAAATGATGGTTTCGTAACACATTTTATGGAAGTGTGTATTGTTTTAGGTATTAACATTTACATTAAAAAATCTATATGTATGGAAGATACATATTTTATTATATAATCAAAGGATAATAAAAATTTAAGAAGTTGAAGAAAGATGTAAAATAAAGAATCTCATGGAAGAACATTACCTCTTCTCTAGGTATCCTCCTAAGCCTTCCACTAAAGCATTCCAAGGTTTGGTTTATGCCCAGTATAAGGATTATAGGATTATGTTATGGAAATAGGGAATTTATTCGAGTATATACTAGATGAACTAATTAGTTTTAAAGTTGTGAAGAGTGGAGGAGAGGGAGTTTCATTTTATAAGTGGGGTGAGTGTCATACTTGTATTTTTTTGAAAGAGTAGATTCCACCCACAATATTTTCATGTCACAAGGACAAAAAAATGGACCATTATAGATCTTTGAAAATATAATTTCTATATATAGATATAAAATGGGTTATTGAACCAATTTTGGGTCATTATTAGAACTTATATTCTAATTTAAACAACTAAGTAAAGTCATTTTACCTTAATCACTGTGATTAATTTTCACTATGTCAACTAATCATTTTTACAACAAATTAATTTGAAATTATTAGATAATATTAATTATTCTAATTAAAAAAATTAATTCATTTATACTAGTTCATCACACAAAAGAGGAATAATTTTATTTAAAATTAATCTCATACACGTTATGAGAAAGCGAGTCTTTAAAGTGAAAATGTTCAAAAGTTTACAATGTTTTAATATTAGAATTCAGTATTATAATGATTATAATGCCACAAATAGGATTAATATATGTATAATTGAACTATTTAAACATAAAAAACAACTTAAAAATAATTTCTCATTACAAATTATTTCAATTTAAAGGTTATATTCAATTAAAATTTAGTGTTTTTAACTATTCATCAAAAAATGTAACTTCTTATATAAATAAGAAAAAAATTTCCCAAGAAAATTTTGTTGATATTAATTCAAAAAATATGTTTATCCCTCTAAATAAAGTTTCTAAATTTATAAAAAAAATTAAAATATTTTTTCAAAGTGATGTAAATCCATATTTTAGAAATAATGCAGTTTTTCAAAAAGCATATCTTTTCCATTTAAATTATTATTATTATTATTAATAAATATATAACCAATAAATGCATGTAAACTATATATTTTCATAAGTTACTTAATATTATTCATACCCTCCATTCCAAAATCACATTGATAACTATCATTTTGAATAATAATATTAATAGTATATTGTTTGGTAAAAAAAAGTCTTGCGTGTAATGCAAGTAATTAATGAAACTCATTGTTGCGTATAACACAATATGAACACTATGTTGCATGAATTGAAAGATATATTTTGTAATTAATTTATTAAATATATTCTAAAATATTGGGATGTAATATTCCATTCAATGTTATCGGTTGTGTGTCACAAAAGATTTCGAATAAAATGGTATTCTTTTAGAATTTTCAAGGTTTTATATTCTCCAAAACTAAATAAATTTTGTTTTGGGAATTTAAAATTGATCTCATAAATATAGGTTTGATATTTTAAAATTCCTTTGTGGAAAACACAAAATCATAAAAGGGTTTTAAAAAATATCCTCTAAATTAAAGAGAAAAGTAAGTATTAAATTCATTTAAAGTAAAACCCAATTGGGTTTTATGTAGGATAAAAATGGTGGAATGTGATGATTTAGACATTGAGGTAAAGCGCAAATATTTATATTGAGTGATTTATGTCATTGATCTCAAGAAAGTTAAATACCAATGTAAATTTAATGGTATAAAAAATAAAAAACTATGAAGATTTAAAAGACCATCAGTTAAAATATTTTTAAATTATTAATCTCTAATCCTCAAAATTAATAAAATTGATTCATTATTAATATTTATTAATCAAATTATTTAACTAAAAACAATGACATATTAACCAATACATCACATAAGACAATAGTTGGCACAAATCCCTTATCATCATTCGGTCCTCGGTTCAAGCCCCACCATCATTCCGAATATGATGGTTTGTCAACCATCATGTGGGTTTAAATTTTTATAAAATATTAAAAAAAAATACCTCTCTTCTTAAAAAAACTAATGTAAATCCATGAAGTTAAATTAGCCCATAAATTAATTTTTTACTAATTTTTTAAACACAATTTATTTATTTATTTGTAATTACAATTATTTAAAATGAATAATAATACTATTTGACTAATATTACAATGAAATTAATGATAATATCAACTCTAATGGTTGAAAATGCCTTAAATAATTTATCTATAAAATGTAAATCCATTATTCCTTAGATAAATTTTCTACAAAAACATATTATTACACTAAATTTATCCCAAAATATTTGTCATCATGGCAATCTATCCTCAAATAAAACTTAAAAATTGGTGTTTAATACTTTGAAAATATGATGAATATTAGACCCATTAACCCATCATGATATCCATAACTCTTAATTTAATTAATACATACATTATTCGAACAAAATATAATGGTTTTTCAAGTTTCTTATAACTAAAATACCATTAGTAAAAATAATTCAATTTTTTTAATCCCAATATATAAATGATTCTTTTTTTTTCAAAAACACCCTCCCATAGTCTATGGTTTAACCTATTTCATTCATTATCATTATCTATTAAAATAATTCATAGGGGTTTTTAAATAAAATGTGAAATATCCTAACAAAATCCCTTAAGGGTTTCAAACTAGGTGCACAATGTGGCCTTTTATCGTGTATGGGGTTATTCTTAAGGAAACACAAACAAACCCTTTTCTTAGTTAATAAACCCATGTATAACAGTACTAGAACCACACCCACTTTTATTATCCCAAAAGGGATGCATTTCAAGGAAACCCCAAAAATCACAACCTTACCAAAACATTATGATGACCTTTTATACTTAACCTCAAGTTATATCTGAAGTTTATGTTCTTTTATCTATGTTTTCCTAAATCTAGTTCCCAATGATTCTGCTAAACGTTATTTGATTCCAATTATAGAAACCCTGACCTAAGTAGCCTAGTGTCGGTGCCTACTTTATTTCATTAGAATAAGATACAAGGAAACACATCCCAAAATGATGATTAGTTTAGTAGGACTGGAAAACTATATACATACATGAGTCTTAAATTAGATATGAATACTAAAATTAAAACATATTTTTTCAAGAATAACATTATTCACTCATCCATATTCTTTAATATCTATCATATTAATCTTCATAGAATCCTGGGGAAACCGAAAAATATAAGGGTGAGCTCAGATTCTCAGAAAGGGTTAATTATAATGGAATTAATATTAAATCAATTAGAATAATCAATATGGAAAGATAAATAACTGAACACACATTCTATATAGTCAATAAACTAAGAAGTAAGTCCATAAAAAATATGGAAAGGTATATAAAATAAAATAACAGACATTTATTCAATAACATGATTATCATAACATGATAATGCATAATTTACATGGCAAGGTGAATAACTCAAACACAAGACATTTTAATAAATTTGAATGAAATTCGTACAAAGATAATTTAATAGTGAAAAATAACTTGGAAAGAAGTGTCTAAATACTAAATGAATTAAATTCTCAATTATTATACATCATGTTTCCCTGGTACATGAAACCTTTAATAACATGGACATTCACAATATTGTTTAAAACATACTATTGTGAGGTCCTTTCATACGGCATTTTAAACTACATGGTTACAAATATAACAGGTTTCTATCCAACTTATTTCATCCCTTGAGACTAATGATGTAATAAGGGGATTTGTATAAATAGTCCGCAAACCAAGTCATATCAATCAAATAATTCCTCATATATGGAATAATCAATTTAATTCATAAATAATATATCTTATTATAAAGTGTTTGTATTGAATAAATGATTTTAACTTGTCAAATTTTCCCATAAGACAAATAAAATTCTATTTATTACACCATATGTAGATATAATATATGGCTTAAGAAATTTGAATACAATATGGTTTGAAAGTGACTCATACACCCTTATACAAGTGGTTAGAATGGGCCAGATTCATCTTGCATGGAAACTCACTACCAAATAGATAAAATTTCTAGACACTCTCACTTCAATGCATTTTATTATAACACATGTCTATCATAAATATAACCTACATACTGATGGCCTTTCAAACATGGGATCCTCTAGATCAAAATGCACTTATCATTCCATCACACCATGTGAATTTATTCCTATCCTCCAAAGAGAAAAGTGTAAAATTCATTTCCTTCAACCCTTTTAACATCGTTACTTTTTTCTTATATGAAGTTGTCCTTCTTGATCTTCTAAAAAAATATGGATTTTGAAATCAACAAATCCATGATAAATGATATAGATATTTACGGCAAATTTAATGTCTTATTATCATTGTAAAGAGAACTTTAAAAAAAAATTATTGACTACAATCATAGAATTATTAATTAAGATATCAATACAATATATAAACCCATTGGAGTAAGAATAATTATTTTATTAAATTTTTCGAATATAATTACCATGAAAAGATATCTAAAATCATTTTTGAGGAAAATATCCTTTTCATTTTGAAAATCACTTTTAAGAATAATATTTTATGAAAAACATTTAAAAAAATCTCATAAATTATCCTTTGAAACATATCAAATAATCATAAAAACATTTTATTGGTCATGACGGCTGGAAATTATATTCATCCTATACATTTTAAAAACATTTTTTCCTTTGAAAAATTTGATAAAAAAATATTGCGCATTGTTTTTAAAAAGACATAATATTCCTTTGAAAAAAAATTAAAGAGTAAAAATGGGTGAAAATTCCATTGATAAATAATTTTTAATGGTTATAATATTTTAGAAAATATTTCAAGAAAACATAGTTTTTAAAGAAAATATATTTCCAACCAAAAAGATAAATGAAGTATGGTTTTATTAAAAACATTTTCTAAAACAATTTAGGTTCCAAAGAGTGGGAATATGGTATTATTAAATGAAGAAAATCATAAATAACTAGTTGATAAAAAAATTCATGGGTTTATTAATCAATTATAAAATAATTTCCCTTAATGGAAGTAATGGGTAAACAATCTTGATTAGAAAAATATTGTGAAATAAATTCTTCAAATTGAAAACACGATGATGTGAGAATTATTCAATGAATAGATTATGTTTATCAAATTTTAATCCAGATGAATCTATTCTAAATATAGTATAAGGTAATAAAAAAATTTATACACATAATCATAGAATTTTATAATTAATTATTAAAAATATTAACCTAATGAATAGAAATTGAGTTAAGAAATCCCTTACCACTTGGAAAATTTTAATTCAAATCCTCTTAGATGAAATAATTCAAATATAAACATAGAATATCATGAATGGTAAATTATTCATGAAATTACATTAAAATTGGTAATGTATTCACCATATAAAATAAATTAGTTTCATAATAATACAATATGCCTTAATGAAATGAAATTGATATGAAAACCCTTACCTTAAGATACATTTTGGTTGAAAATTATTTAACCTAATGTATTTTATATTTAAACTTGTCATTGAATTATTCTATAAACATTTTAATATTTATAATATCATATACTATCCTTTTATAGAATCTTATTACTCAAACATTAATAATCATTAATTATTTTCATTGTTTCGGGTGTTAATTGTATTATTTTCTCATTAGTGTTATGTTATGAAAGTTATGGTTCTTGCGCATATTATATTGATCTATTATCTATATAATAATATTCATGAAATAATTAAATTAATAATTTTTTAATTATACTTATATATATATATCATACATTTTTGGTTTTGACAAAAAAAATATTTGCATAACTTCGTCAAGATGATAGTCCACATATACAAAAACGATGTCATCACCTTTATATGAGTGAAATGGAAAGAAATAAAATGATATATATTATCTCTAATAAATGGTAAATATTTCTTTAATATCATAATTATGTCTTCTATTTAACATATAATCGTTATATTCATCTTTATCACCTTGCATGTGAAGTTTTAGTGAAGGACGAATCACATCGCTTTACGAGACGTTAGTCCTCCGAATACTCGAGCAATATTATCATATGTTCTACAAATTGGAATGTTAATATATATATATGTGTGTGTGTGTTATATCCCTAGTGTAAAATGATGATTTAACATTGTTATTTAACCAATGTTTATACAGGTTATGTAAAAAATATGTTTTTGGACGTTGGTTTTTATAAAACCAATGTTGAAAACGTGTTATTTTATTTAAATGATTTGGAATCGGTTTCTATAAAAATCGATGATGAAAGTTAAAAAATAGAAATATTTTAATATTACATCCATATAAAAATTGAAATTCATGTAATAAAAAACATTTATATAGTAATCAAACAACAAGTAATGTTGACTAAAAATCGAAAAAATACATAGTTTTATCATGTTAATCAAAAAATTATCTACACATTTGAATTATAAAGTAGAATTAAAAAATACATACATGAAATTTAAAACATGATGATTGGGTTATTGTTGAATCATTCATTTGATAACATTATGTTCAAACACATATTATAAAATAATAATTAACAGTTTTTAAACATATTTTTTAGGAAAATGTATTAGTAATCTGAAAAATAATAATATACATACCTTAAATCCTAACCATATTAAACAAAAAGTTCAAAAAAAAGATCTAAGATGGTTAATATCTTATTGCATATACGAGTAGACATCATTATACGTCTACAATGACATTGAATGATATAATATTAAAAAATTAATACAACGGTAAAATATATAAAATAATTAATATGACTAACCTCATCATAATCTGTTCTTACCCCAGTTATGATTATCTCATAAATGAATCATAGAACATTATAAAAACAATTGAAATATACTTGTTAATTTTGACACTAGTGTTAATAAAATAGTAACTTGATAATAAAAACCAATATATATGAATATATATATATAAATATCCAAAAATCAAAATAAAATATAATATAAAAAATAATTACCTTTACATTCACATTTTTGATTTCATTTGGCTTCTCTATTGACAAGTGAACTTTATTAATATTTATTCATAACCTAAATTTTTATGCATACAAACTAATAATATATGTACAAAAATGATATTTAAAAATAATTAGCATATAAAAAAGAAAAAACATACTTATCTAACAAAGTGAAAATTTTCTACAAACCCCACATAATAAAGTGAAAAACCAATATAATTTTTTCACTTGGGAAGAATACACATATAATCCAGCACCCCTAACATTAAAAAAGATCACATTTAATGACATTATAACGAAAATTAGTTGATAATTATGTTTCTACTCTTACCGATCATGAAATGGTTGAAACCAACACCGAATATTCATCATTGATAACCTATCACATATATATTCCACTCTATTTTCAGTTGATACATACTGCATATCCGTTGAAATATATTATAGATCTATAAAACCATAAAAACATTTTCTATAATTTTTAACAGGTATCATTTATAGATTCCTAAGAAAAATGTAATATAGTTAGTCAATTTAAAAAATCTTTAATTAAAATAAAAAAATCTGAAAGGTCAATTTACTTATTTGGAACACAACTGCAAAAAATTCATAGTGAGATCTTTAAAATAAATTAGATCTATGATATATTTTTGGAATAATATCAATGGGTTTTCTCTTATAAATATATCATATGACATCAGAAACTCATAGTTATTACTTAAGGAAGAATAACCTCAATATTATCTTTCTATCCCATCAGAATTATCTAATGTATCTATATTTTTTTGTTCCTAAACATTTTTTTTCCTTCGTACCATTTATTTGTATATTAGATACTCCTATATAAGTTAAATGTCATAAAACATTATAATTAATTTTCAATTAGATGTAATCAATATTTAAAAAACACATGTCTCTTATGAAATATAATGAAGAAGGCTAGATGAAAAAAGTAAAAAAATGACCCATACAATCTCTTACTCCAGTAATATCCATGGTATGAACTGGTAGTAGGATAATATTATCAATAATATCATGTATAAATAATCTTACTTAGCCCATATAAATAGTCGGATGATGTAAATAATCCCCCAGTCAATGCATGACTACAAATACTACAATATGTACATCAGGGCCTCTGGCATAGAACTCATACTATAAGGTTGGGTTCGAGAAAGGAGGTGGAGGATCTGAGCAGGCAGGCTAGGAAGGATAGGAAGGATGGGAAATCTGTTAAAACTATGACTATATATTCATTTGTTCTAATATATCTTACTTCATAACTGGTTGAATTTTATCACCTATGGAATCTTCTATACCTTTTAGATAAGCTTTTGAGGATTCAATTTATGGATCTCTTGATTGTTTAATTTTATGACCAAAAACCTTTTGAATACTAACAACCCCTGATATCCTCTTATGCTGCTAGAGTGTTCTATATTTCCAAATATAGTGGCTAGAATGTCCATCCTACCCTCATGGATAAAAGTTTTCTATGTCAATTGCTCCTGAAGTTCATCTTAAAATGAGAGATAAAAATGGCATATTACTGTTCTTAATTTATAAATTACAAAAAATCATTCAAATTAATATTAATTTATTTAAAAATATTCCATATACTTCCTTACCATTATTTGTAAGATATGTTTCATTTTATCTTCTTCTCGCTCTTTTCCATTTTTCATGGCGGGTGGGTGGAGATGGAGGACCGATTATATGTTTAAACATTCTACAACGGAATTTCTTGATGGGATTTCCTGTAGGCATGTTATATATAATGTAAACTAACATGTAATTAGGTTTATATATATTAAATTTTACAATAAAATATAATATAATTGTCATACCTAAAATGTTTCATCATGTTCGGTGGAAAAAATTATTCCATGTGTATTCATATAAAAACTTGTACTTGAGGAATTAACTTTCATTTTTCCTCTTTCCAAATGAATTGTTTTTTTTTCAACTTCATTTTGAAATCCTTCCATCAAACAACCACTAAATTAAAGAATGTTTTATTTTCTTTTTTAATTATTCAAAATAGAATACCATATGTAGTTGCATAACATAAATATCTACAATTTAAAGTATATCAAATTCAAAAAATAAGATAAAATAAATCACTTGAGATATTTTACCTTCACGACCTCCCAAATCCAATCTGTCACCGTCTTATCGACATACTTTCAATAAGGATATAAAATTTTTATACTACAATGGTTATGCACGACGACATAACTAATAAATATAATTTCATTTGGACTAGTTTTATTATTATTTTCATCAAAATGAATATGTAATCACTCTTATCCACGAGAAAGAGATAGTTTTTATAAACGTCTAATGCCACGTTTACCAACTCAAGGATTAAATTTTCGAATAATAAATGTAGATGAATCCTCATATAAAATTCCATCAGTAGGCCTATAATTATATTTTGTAAATTAAAAGTTAGCTTCCATTATCTAATTATATTACAAAATATTCAATAATATGGAAAAATAAAAATACCTTTGTAGATGTTTATCTATTTCTAAATATATATCCCTAATTATAATGGGATAATGTAGTGAAATTCTTGTGTACTTGAATAGTATAAGACACGTTAGTAATTAGAAAACATGAAAAATAGATACATGTAAGTAAAATATTTGCACACATGTGTATGTTTATAAAAAATGACATGATTATTAACCAAAAAAAAATTCATGGTGAAATATTATAGACAAACATTACTTATAAAAATAGACAAACATTTAAAAATTTAAATATCAAATATTGAAAAGGTGTTATCATATACATAAATTAAAAATATATATAATATTGTAAGTCAGGAGTTTCAATGAATTTTTTTTAAATATAACCATAGAATAGAAAAATTTAACACAAAAAATCAAATAAATATTCATTTATATAAAATTAAATGTCCAATAGTTATTAAATAATATAGTTTTACACATGTAAATTCCAAAAAAAACCTATATAAAGTGAATAAGTACTAGATTAATTAGGGGATTACATTTCTATTTTCCCATATCCATTCAGTATGATCATTTCGTATTACGTGCACTACGTATATGTTATAATAATTATTATCCATAAATTGTGTAATAGACGAAGAACCCTCATATAAATCAATAACATCATCATCACCAGCAGCAGCATCCAAATGGATTGTTTTCCATTTAGAAATGATGGACCACTTTCATTTGATGGATCATAGACATAAAATATTTTCTTTGAATGTGTTTCCATAATAAATGGTTCCTCATTGAAAGTAAATATTTTCAAATTAACTATTTTGAACCCATTTTCATAATTTTTAACACTATTATCAATTTCAACACAATTACACTTAAACATGGTGACTCGAAATTGAATATAATCAATTTCTTATATGTCTTCATGTACTCTAAAATATAGTGTCGATGTAAAAACTGTGTTTTTATATTTTTAACTCAAAAAATGCAATGCTTCAGTGAAGACCATTACACTACTATTTTGAATGATACTATTATCATCTAGCTTCTTTGTGTAAAATTTGTACCCATTAATATCAAAATCATACTATGTGATCACATTAAGAGATGGCCCCCCTGACCAAACATTTTAATGTTTTTAATGTAGATATATCTATGATGATTTTTTTATTAAACCATGAAACAAATGTATTTTTATGCTAAATCATCGACAAGTTTTCATTTCTTTTCAAATATTGTTACATTAATTATGAAATATGTGATGATATATATGATTGATCCTCATCTTTGTTGTTAAAAATGTATAAATGTGCCTATATCACTTCATCACATTGAATGATCTTTACCTTTAAGCCTCGAATCCATCTTTAGTCACTATCACCTATCATATTTTGGGATATAGGGAGACCAATATGCTCCATTTCATTCAACTAATCAGTAAATAACTCAATCACATCTTCCAATACATATTTATAAAGATTGGAGGCCTCTCACCAATAAGGATTCTTAACATATCCTTTCAAAATTAATATATATCTTTCAAAAGAATACATCCTTTGTAAATAAACAACCCCGTATATTCTTATCCTATTCACTAAATGAATCACCATATGAACCATTATATTAGAAAACATAGGTGGGAAATACATTTCTAGTGGAAAAGGAATATGAGAAGCTTCATTATCCAATACATCTAACAAATATTGATCAACAAATATGCTATAAATAGATTTGAAAAATTACCTACCATGATGATATTCATTCTAACAGTTGTTAGTAATATACCACACAGTGCGACTGGTAGATGTTGTTGCATCAATACATGGAAATCATGATATTTCAAACCTATTAATTTAAAATCCTTCTATGACACTAAATTTTTTACATTTTAAGAATAACCACTATGTACTTTAATACCATGAATACACTAATAAAAATTTATCTTCTCAATCTTGCATAATGTTTTCCAAGACAAAGGTAAATATATTATATTTTCTTTCATAGTGGGAGATAACTACAAACATATTACCATTGATATCAAGTCCAATCTAGAATGAAATACACTTTATTATTTTCTTTTATATCTGAAAAAGTTACAATCAAACTGTCAAATATGTTTTTCTCAAAATTCATAACATAGATGTTATGTTTTTCCTCTAAATATCTTCACTATAGTAGTTTGAAAAAGATAGAGAGTATCTTCAAGATTTTTATTGAAGACTAGAATTTAACTTCTTTAAAAATTTCAAGTCAATATTTTTCACCCAGTCATAAAATTATTCAATTTAAAATGGTATAGGGGGAAGTTTTTATTCCTGTGAATTACTGAATTATTTTTTCAATCTACGATAAAGATGATTAATTTGAAAATATAATGTATGTATCATGTACACTGACTTTCATCCATTCTACAATTGATAATATGAAGTCTATTCTTCACAAATTGGACAAACTTTATCTCTCTTAAAAATTTTATCCCGAAAACCTTTCATATGAAGGAATATTTTTTATAGTGAATGTTATCATAGCTTGCTAAAGAAAATACACATTTTTTTATGAAAAAAAACATTAACACTTGTCTCCCATGGTAGTTTCATGTCATCAATCAATGGTGAAAGATACACATCAATATCATTTCCTAGATGTTATATTCCAGAAAACATAAATCTCATCATAACATATTTTTTCTTCATACATATATGCGATGACAAGTATTAATGTACTAAAAAAATAGTTCATCAACTATGTCTGATACATAGACACCGATATAGATTCATTCCATCGGTACACAATCCAATTCTGACATTTTTAACTTCACTTCAAAAATCACGAAATTTTTTATCAAGTCTCTTCCACTATGGTGTGTCCGCAAGGTGATGTAAGTTACCATCAAAGATGTGCTCATCTAAATTTCATCTCAATGTTTGTTCATGAACTAGATTTTGAAATAGGTGCTTCAAACCAAAAATTATTGGAAGGTAGAAAAGTTGGACCTATGATTTTGGTACCTAAGAATGAATCCTAGTTGAATTAATAGAATTGTGTGAAATATTTATTGGATGATATCATTAAAAAGATAAAAAAAATTATTTTTCATGAGGATAGATGTCAGTGCCTAAGAATGAATCTAAGTTGACTTTTTCATCCATCTTATTGCATGATGTCCCAAATGTAGAACAACTTGATAAATATTAATATTCTTTCTTATACAACACACAATCATTAGGGAAATCATGTATCTTTTTATACCCCAATACCATTGGGCATAATATTTTCTTCACCTCATAATTGGAATATTTAAGCCCATTTCCTTTTGTAAGTATCTCTTTTAAAAGATCAAGTAAGTTGGTAAAAATTTTATAATTAAACCCATTTCTTTCATTCAAGTTAACAAATATCAAAACTGCTGATAACACTATATATTTACTACAACCTAGACATAATGGTTTCTCAGAATCCTCAAAAAATCATTCAATAGATTCTATTTTTTATGGTTTCAACACCTAAGTCTTGAATTAATTCTTCAATATGATACATTGCCTCAGAATGAATATTGTAATTAACATTGGATGTTGAATCTTCAGTTCTATCACCATGTCAAATCCAACATGTATAATTAAGGCTAAACCATAACAAATGAGATGGTCCTTGATTTCTTTAGAGTTTAAATTTCTAATATTCAAAAACTTCACACATGGATCAAAAATAAAATCAATGTTTAGAAGATTTCATTTAGAAAATTACAATAATTCATCAAATTCTTTTTCTTATTCACTAGTGGTTCTTCATAAATTTATTCAATTAGGATCCACTAAATACCTAATATTTAAATATAATTGGTCAATATATTAAAACATATATACATTTAAATATATATATATATATATATATAAATAGATAAATGGTAAAAAGCACATTTAATAAAAACTATTGATAATCAGATAGAAAGAATTAGATATGAAACAAATTTACAAATACTATACATTTTTTCATATATTATAAATGTGTTTTATTTATATTATAATTTAATTATTTTCAATCATATAACATTTATTAGCTCATTTTATAAAGTTGTTAAATTAGTTCAGTGTTTTGTGAGTCAAAAGAATTGAAGATTTCATTAATTCAATGGGTATAAAATATTGAGTCATTACATGTGATTCCCATTTTATTAATTATAAATGACACTATATATTATTCTTCATTTCATAATGTCATCAATATCACTGGATAATTTCAACAAATATTTTTTCTCAAAATAAACAACATTTACAACAATGTTTATAAATCACAATAATCTACAAACTAATAATTGGAACAACTCAAAAATATTATTAAATGGTAAATAATTTATATTAAAATTTTAAAAAAACTTAAAAAATTAGAATTTCAATAATAAAAATATATCCTTAATCCAAAAATCTCTCTCTTTAATGCATTGGAAGAATAAACATTACACGATCTATACAAAAAATATTGTAAAAATGAACAGAAAGTTGAAAAAAAAATTAAAACAAAATCACTATTGAATGTCGGATAGAAATAAGTTTCCATGGAAAAAATATTTTTCTGGATGATGAAAAAATGGTATGCGATGATTAATGGAGATCTAAGATCATAAAAATCGATGAAAATCAAGAACAATGGCTGTTGGGGATCACCGGGTTGCCTTAGGTGTCGTCCCAAGTCTAGAGCGAGTCATCACGAGTCGGGAGAGAGGTTCCATAGATAGAAAAACGAGGGTTTCCCAATCCTCAATAATTTTAAATGTTTTCTGGAATTGATTATTAGAAAAAACCCATACCTAAGAGTATGAGAAAAAATTGGCATTGGTTTTCTTGGAAAATCGATGCAATTTTTTTATAGTGTTGGTTTTAAAAAAACAGACAATCTATAGAGATTATTCAAAGGTTTTTGGAATCTATTATACTAAAAAAAATAGCAAAACCATAGATAAATTTTTTTCCACAATTTAATTTATTAAATATAATGACAAAAACCTCTCGCACATAGTTTTTGCATCGATTTATAAAAAGCAGACGTCATTTCTTTAATGTTAAATCCACTATTTACTCTAGTGTATAGTGAATATAGAGGTGTAATTATGTTATAAATATCATATATATCATATATAACCTATAAATTTATCATTTACCCAACCCTTAAAATGTGTTAATGAAAAAATGGGAAACATTGGTTCATATGACGTTAGTTTATCATATACAAAAATGATGAATTAGTAACCCATTTGGTGGAAGTGAGTGAAAATGGAAGTTGTACCCTTGAAATAAAATAATTTAAAAATATTTAATATAATGTGTTTAATATATAATCACATTATAATATATTTTGAATCATGTTGAGAAATAAGTAATATAAATAATCTCATTGATGGAAATTACATCTTCTTCAGGTTTCCCCCATAGGTTTTCACTAAAGAATTACTATGTTATATTTCCTCCTAATATAACAAACCTAGGATTTTTTATTGTAATTTTGTAAGGTATTTGTGTAGGTCCTGGCTAAAATAATTGGTCCTGAAGGTTTGAACAAAGGAGGATAGGGGTGGCCAATTATAAGTGGGGTGAGTAAAAAACTTATAATGTTCTTGAAAGAGTGAATTCCATACATGTTTTTTCATGTCACCGGGCTCCAATAGTGGTCCATTATAGATACAAAAAGGGATAAAGTCGAACTATTTCTATAAAATGTGTTTAGAATATGTTTTGGATCATTCTTACACCTTATGTTTTATGTTTAACCACTAAGTAAACTAGTTTTTTCTTTAATCACAAAAATTTATTTCAATTGTTTTCACTAATCATTATGGTAAAAAATTATGTTAACCATATTAGATAAAATAATTTATTATGATTCTAAATATTCAATCTATTTGAATAAACTTAATACAAATAAGTGGAAAAATATAATTTAAAATTAATCCCAGAAACGTGATGAGAAAGGATCCTTTAAAAGTGAAAATGTTCAAAAGTCATTAATGTTTTTATATCAAAATTTTATATTAAAATGATTCAAATGACCTAAGTTGGATTAATATATGTATAATTAAACTATTTATACTTTTAAACCAATTCAAAATATAATTTAACATTATAAATTATTAAAACAAAAAGGAAGTTTTCAATTAAAATTCATTTTTTACAATTAATAAAAAATTGAATATTCTAATAAAAATATAAAAATTTAACCCTAATTAAATATTTGTGTTCCAATTTTAAAAATTAATTTTATTTTGAACACTAAATTTTAAATATGTTTTCAAATTAATTTTCAATTATGTGATAAAATCGATAACAATCTTTATTTCAGAAAAAATACAGTTTTCAGACATTTTTTTTATTTTAAATTATTCTTATTATTATTTATAATCAATAGATAAAAATAGAATGTGTGTGAACTATATATTTTAATAATTTAGATAATACTAATCAAAAAAATTATTCCAAGGATTATTTGTTAACTATCATTTTAAATAATAATGTTAACATTGTATTTTTGTTTGGTAAAACCCGGTCTTGTGTGTAAGTTAAGATATCGAAGAAACTCAATGTTGTGTATAATGAAAGATAAACTCAGTGTTGCATGAATTTAAATCCAAAGATGTATCCAATATATTTAAAATATTAAATATTTTTTAAATTATTAGAATTTTATATTCCATTTTATGTTAGTTTTTTCATGTTAAATTTTCTATTGAATTAAATGTTATTCTTAAAGAATTCTATAGGTGTCACATTAGGTAATATATTTTCTTTATTTCTAAAATGATTCTAGAATTCTTGTTTGAAATGGATAGTTTTTAACTCCTCTTCTTCTTGTTTAGAATGTTCTTTAATGGATTCCAAGTCATATTCTTTATTCTTTACTTTATATTAATAATTCTATCCTCTTCCTCTCAAAATTTTGGATAATTAATGTGTGCAAGATTCAAATTTATATCTTTTCTCCAACTAAAAAATGAAGTTATATTGAGAAACATATTATTTCATTTTAATACAATGGTTGGTAATGAATCTTATTTAACTAGGATTGGCCCACATTTTCCATGTAAATTTTTGGATCATAACATGTTATTTAATGTGAATTAATCACCTGAAAATACAAGGAGTAATTTACTACTTTAGTTTCTATTCAAATCTGCCTACTGGTAGAAGCTAATTAGTTATGGCTTAGAATACACTTCTAAAGTACATCCATACAATTCATCACATTAAATAATCATTGAATCTTATACTATATTTTAGAATATGGATCAATCAAATACATGTTGTGGACTTCTTCTCTACAACATTTCACCAGATCTGTAAAATCTAAAAACTATTCAGTGCTCCAAAAATATGTGCACGAACTTATTCTAACTCGCCCACTATCTACAATATGATCTCAACTACCACTAAATCATTGATTACCCAAGGTTTTATTCACATCCACTACATCACATGATCTGGTATGATAGGAAATATTAACTCATATTTGCTACCAAAAGTAAATATACCATCTCTCAATTATGTTTCTATAGTTTGGATTCCTCTTCTTCATTAAAGCCTTAAAAATATTGACATATACTACAACATAGTCAATTTCACTTAATAGGAATCATAATATCCATATTTCAATGATGTCAACACATTGTATTTTCAATTTGAACTGAAACTCATCAAAACTATTTTTGAATGGTCCCTGATCCATGGTTAATTTGACAACAGTGAGGTTAATATAAATTAAAAACCATATAGGGAACTGTTATGGAAAACCAATTCTATTTTAAATACCTTACTCCAATATAATTTAAATTTTCCCTTGTCGTACCGACCCATTCCATAACCAATTCACCATGTTTTCTCCATGGATTTGGCTAACTTTAACATGAACATATACATGCACGCATTGGTGCTAGAATTCACACACTCCATACTATCATGTGTGGCTACATAGTTTTTAATCTTGGAAGCAAACTTTTTGTTAGTATTCTCAAGTTCTATATTTGAGTGGGATTACCCATATTTTGGATTATTCCAACCTTCATTGTATTCCAACCCAAGAGACTATAGCATGGAAAATATTCAAAGTTCCCTTTATAGTCTCCTATTAACTCTATTATGGCATATATTCCTTTATTACAGTGTATAATTCCAAAGGACGACACATCCTATGGCATAGAGCATGAACTACAACATGGGATCCTTCCTTCAGACATACTCTTTATTGTACCCTCTAATATTCCTTTCGTACGCCTTTATATACTAAATGAATTGATAATAATTCACCAAGAATATACATCTTTCACATGTCTTGTCAATAATTACAACTTGTCAATAATGGAAACTGTAGTCATCATCCATTTTCATTAACATTATTTATTATTAAATCTATCATAATTATAGGAGATTCTAAAAATCTTCCAAAAACACTAATTGGAAACTTCACTTATTATCAATTGGAAACATCACTTATTATCAATTAATCAAACATCAATCTTGTTTGGATACTCACAATCTCCTAATTTGATTTTTTATAGTAACTTATACTTATCACAATATTTTTTCTTCCCACTCTATTCTTCTATACTTATTTCTTCTCCCACAAATATTATCTTCTCCCCCTTCTTATAAATAAATTTAATGTGTCTAAACCTAAGTATTTTTGACTTTATATTCTCTTTCCTTGTGATATACTCCACCTTAATTTTCAATAGATTGAAATTATTCTATTATCACATTATGTATTTTCAATTTAACTAATATGGTCCCTCATTACCAAGGAAAATTAAGCTTCGTAGTGATAATTCCTCTTAAAACATTTTCTGCCCTTCTGAATATATAATAACTCTACTTATTTTAGTAAAAAATTCCCCCTTGCACTATTTCGTGTTGGGAGGTTCAATTCTATCATATTCTATAAATACATCAAAGATATATACAAAAGACAATATATGAATGAGTTAATTTACCATATATCACTTTTTGTATCAGAAAATATTCTAAACAAACTGAGATAAGGCTCAGTGTATGAAATAAGATTTATAGTTAACCTCTATATATTCTTCCCATATCACTAATTAATTTCAATAATGCCATTACATTCGTGTACATTAAAATTTCCCAATAAAAACACAACTTATGTATTCAACATATTATAAAACTCAATAGCTATTTATATATTTCAAAACACATGGTGTTGAGACATACCATATGAAAAGTCACATAATATCAATTGTTTATGATTGAATAAATGATACCAATTGAACACAAAAATTCCCTATATCATTCAATGGTATCATAAATTAATGTAGAGGCTTAACAACCTCTGATTTTTTATCACCAATAACCATGAACCTTCAATTCTTCACACAAATTATAATGATCAATTCAAGGATTCCACTTTCTAAGAAAAAAACCTTTATATCAACAGCCTTCATTATCCTATATACCAAAATAGTTGATACCATATATTATTATATACACATATTAACATAAATCTCATAATTTTTACCACACCCATTCTTATTTCCTATTTTACTAGACTTATTACCCTAGACTATTATCCATAGAAATATTTATTATAAGCACGAAACTCGTTGTTATTTTTTTAATAGCTATTCCATGTAATATTGATATTGAAAAATAACTATAACATGAACATTTGGGATTAATATCACATATTACTTTAAACACATTAAAAATATGAATTAGTGTTGTTACGAGTATCTATAAATAAAAAAATGAAATTTATCCTAGAATATAGATTTTTATTACTCTCTTTCATATATTCTTTTTTAGTAACTTTACCCCATGGATACTGTCTCCTCCAAATGTTTACAATGCTTCAAATATTTTTTAATAAATTTAATATATATATATATATATATATATATATATGGATATGGTACCATATTATTCTGTAAGTAAACGAATGTAGTTGTACATAATGGACCAACCTTTCACCTTTTGTCTTTAATTTTCCATTTTCAGATTTTATAAAAGGAAAGACTTAATTTATTCAACCAATACATTATCATTTATAGTATGTTTCTTCAAACATTTTCTAATGGATCTTCCATGTGTAAAAATACATACACACTTATAATCTATTATAGAAAATTTATTTTTCTTCCTTCCCATGGAATTTTCCATAATATTGGAATCGATCAAACAAGAATAATTAACTTCTTAAGTTTCATCAATAGTTTACTTCACCTTTGTACTTATTCACCATTTCATTTTCATAGTCTACCATTTTCTGTATTGTGTGAAACTTCAATGGAAACCTATTTCAATGAAAAAAATAGTTAAATCCTATAATAATTCCTTTTTATCAATAGATTTTCTTTTACTTATTATTCAACCATTCTCATAGCTGGTAAAAATTTTCGTTTTGCTTCCATATTTTCTTTCTTTGATTAAAAGAGTTTTATTGTGTATATTAGGATCATAGTACATGAAAACCCATTCACTAAGACCATTTCCCATTTTCTAAAACATTTAACCAATTATCTATATTGACAAGACTTTTTTGGATTAAAATTATCCTTATAAGTCATAGGAATGGAGGGTCTCTATACGGATTATATACCCTTCCATATATTACTCTAATTATAATACCTTAATATCTGACCAATGTTATAATAAATAAATAATATACCACAAGAACCATACTTCTTGTGGTCTCCTGTTGATTTATATTAAGTCATATCTAGAGTTTTTCGAATATTTGTTTGCATGTTATCTTTGAAATAAATACTCATGATGTGCCTAATTATTATACAATAGTAGTAAATCATTTCCTCCTTTATTTTTGGATTAACTCTTTGATAATTTTCATGGGATATATGTTTTCTACCATATTTCATATATGGAATCTTTCTTTCTTTTTAAGTTTATTTTTTAGGTATTTTCATCTTCTTATTTATGTTTTTTATCCTTAGCTCAAGTTATCTAATATTTTTATATCAATTCTTAAAATTAGAAATTATTTTATTTAATATTAAAGCATCATCCATTCTATTTTTTCATCTTTAATTACATTGTGTTTTGGGGGAAATAATATTGTCCTTCAATTCCTTCTTCTTGTCCATTTGTTCCATAATATGATGGGAAATTTCTTTAGTTATATCACATTACCCCTTCATTTATTCTCCCATTTTCACTGTTATAAAATTCAAGGCCTCTTTTATACTCTTTTCCCACATGTTACCAATTGAAAAACACCTATAATTTTATAATAAACATCATTCATGACTTCATATTGTTTTTTACTATCTTATAGAGTTTGGATATCCTCTTTATTATTGTGTAAACATAAAATGGATTAGAAACTTGATGTTGTTTCAATTTTTTCTTCATATTTTGTTTTAACTCCAAAATAGTGTCAAATATTCGAAAGACGTTCACAAAAATAGTGTTAGCATTATATAATACATAAAATTTAAAAACCATCACCATGGTAATTGAATTAAAATTTATAGATGACTTCAACATGTTCTTTTTCTTCCTTGTCTTTGAACATAAAGAATTATTTACTTAACAACCTCACCTCTTCATTGGAATTCCCATATTAATTTCCATAAATTTTATCTATTTCAATCCACATATCATTATAGTACTTTTAGTGAGAAATATTTTTAAAAACCTATTTCTTTAAAATAACCTTTAAATCATTCTTCCCCCATCCATAAACCTCAAAATTTCACTACTTTATTTCAAAGAGTACGTCATATTTCCTTAATAGATAACTTCCATCAAACTCCAATTCATGTGTAAATGAAATATATTCTTCCAATTATAAAATTAATTCTTTATTAAATTTATTTAAATAATTTCCATCAATAAAAAGATACATTACTACCATATATGTCATTTCCTTGAAAACTATTATATCTGGTAATAGATATAAGGACTCAGCCCTGTTACATTACATACTCATGAATTGTAGTTAAGAAAACACTTCCTTTAATATTGAGGATATTTTCGCATTTATATTTTTGTAGAGTTTTTATATATTACATACATAACATTCCACAGTCATATATACTATATACCGTAAAAATAATATCCATTTATTCCACAATATAAAAATTTTCAAATAAAACATGTTTCCTTTGACAAATCATCATAAAACTTTATATGTCTTCCTTATTTATATTAAACATCCATTTACCCAGTGGAAATCATTTAAAAAAATTTTATGAGCACAAAAATATCATTAATGGATATTAAAAAAGAAAAAAACATTAGTCCGTAAATACTAGTATCATATGAAATCATTTTCAAAAATACATAATTGTCACCAAAAAACACTTAGGTTGTGAAACTTGAGATTTCCATGAGATTTTAAAAATAAGGAAAGAACATAAATAGAACCATAAAGATATTTTGGGGAATTAGTTATATTTTATCCCTTGTAAATACTTTATAATTAGTAACCCTCACGGCTACCTTACAATGTAACCTTCATGGCTACCTTATGTTGTAAGAATCACAGCTACACATAGAGTAACCATACGACTGGCCATCGACTTATAGATACTCAAAGAATTAGGGGGAGATATAGGTTCCACCATTCATCATAAAAATTTCCCAAGAACAAGAAAATAAATAAACAACATGAAAAATTGTACAAAAACACTACTTTTGAATTTTGTAAAATAAAATTTGAAAAGAGTATTATAAAAGAAATTCCCCTTTGCAGATATCATATAATTGAAGTGTGACTTAATAGAGTGGACATAATATGTATATAAATTTTAAATGAAAATAATTAAACATAATATAAATAAAATTAATCATAAAAACAATTTTAATACAATATAAATAATGAAGTAGATGGTTAACCCAAATAATGGGAATTTTGTTAAGAATTCTCTTACCTCGGGTTTTTCTAACATTGAACTTACTTAAACCTCTTCTATAATGCTTAAAGAAGTTTTATTAATATCTTAATGAAACATATTAATTTTTTTATTAAGTTATATTATCATTTCATTACATTATTATACCCTTTAATTGATAGTATTTTGTTCCTTCCATTGTTTTTGGTATATTCTTTACATGATTTCCATGACTGGTATGTAGTTAATTTTATTGTTGTTATTGAAAAGAAATTATAGAAGTGGAATTAAATGGTATTAATATGATTCCATAATATTTAATGATACCATATATAATTTTTTATCATATATAAAGATGGATCATTAGATAAAACATTAATGATATTTGTTTAGATCATTTGTGGTGGTTCCTCGATAATCAAGAACTTGTTTCATTGTATATTTTAATGTAATTAATAAAAGAAAATTACTGAACATAAAATTGGTTAAAAATACAATTTAAATTTTCTTTCAACCATTAAAAGGTTTTTATGATTTTATTTTAATTAATTAATGTAAATTGCAAACACATCGTCCAGAATTTTTGTAAATCAGCATATCGCAGATGGTGTTTTTATTTTTAGAGAAAGTTGGAGAGGAGAGGAAGAAATTTGGTAAATTTTTTACAATAACTATAACACCCCAGCTAAATAAAGAATATGACATCTTTATATTTATCCATATTTGTGAATCAAAAATTAATATTACTTTAAAGGGGACTCTATTCTCGATGGCGTACCCAACACGCAACAATGAGTTTCTTGGGAATCTTACGTTTCACTCTAATAATAAAATAATATTATTTTAAATGGTAGTTTACATGTAGTCGTTGTATTTTTGGGATTGGATATAAATAACTAAATTATGATTATATATGTTTTTAAATGTTATTACATTTATCCAATAAAAGATAAAGGTATAAAATATGGAAAGAATTCAATTTTAGGCGTATCTGCCCTAGTTTTCACTAAAGGTTCACTTATCGCCTTTTGATGGAGAACCTTAATTAAATATAGTTTTGTTCACTCTTATACATCCTTTTTGGACCAAATAAAACTCTTTCTAATAATTGGGACATCAAAATTTACTTTGTGTAAATTTTTGGTATCTTTCTGATAAAGTTCATTTTTTAATGAATAGTGTAAAATGTTGTATTTTAATTCAAAACCTCTTTTTAATCTAATTTATTTATATTATTAGATTATGTTTTGAATTGGTTTTAAAGTTAAATTAGAATATATTTTTACCATTAAATCCTATAGTGGTTGTTGGAATTAATTTCACTTTGAAATCGGACTTAAACTAGTGTCAATCTTTTGATACTTATTGTTTGATAAAAACACGCTATTTGTCATGACAGCGGGAATTAATTATTAAATTAATTAATTTAACTTATATGTTTTGAATTTTGTAAAATAGACTTCATTTTTGAATTCGTAATAGCAAATATATCTTAGGGTGAATTTTTGGTAATTTTCTGAAAAACTTCAATTTTTGATGAATAGTGAAACCACTAAGTGGTACTTAAAAAAACTAATTTTCCGTTTAAATGAAATTTTTCCACCTTTGTGTTTTGAATTTCAAAAATCTGACATACATGGTTGTCATTAAGAAGTAAAATGTGGTTCAATGGGATTAAAATAATTTTTTGGTGAATAGTAACTTATTAAGTTTTTAATCGCTATTAGAGGTAATTAGTGTAGTTTAAGGTAAGAATAATGTTTTAATAAAATGAAATGACCTAGACACATCTCCTACACTCATTGTTTGTGTCATGGCCGACCAAGACAACCCATGGGTCAACTTGGGGACCCCATGAAGCCACTTTGGTTGGAAAATGACATTAATATCTTTTTATTTAAAGTTAAAGTAAAAAATGAGACAAACATGAAATGTTTTACTAAAACAATTTTCACATTTGGTTATACAAATCAGATTTTTTACTATAACTATTATTTGGAAAGATTAAAAGATTTCCTACAACATAGTATTTTTTTAGAATTTTTATGCATTATATAAATTAAAGTATTTATGACATCATGATGATGCAGCGATGACCTCATTATTTTACGATTTAAATAAAATGGAAAGATAATGTAATATCTAAGACCTACACATGTCCAAAACATATTGTATGAGTGTATTTCGAAACCTTATCACCTTATCCTCGAAATACATCAATTTGGGACCATTAAAATCTGAAACTCTTTTGAAAATAAAGTAACATTTTGTAACTTTACAAGAGTGCCCCTCCCCTCCTCTTATAAAAGGCCCCCACCTCTACCTCCTTACCCACACTCCCAAAGCCTTTGGTTCGGCCAACCCCTGCCCAGTTTGTCTCTCCACTTCCCTCTCTTACTCCTTTAATACTCTCTTTGGGCAGAAGTCTTCCCAAGGAAGCCTTTGAGCTCAAACCAAAGGGAGTTACACGATTTTAAGGTAATGTCTTCACTTGAGTCCTTTTGTTTTATTTTGCTTCTCCAACCCCCTAAAATCTTTTTATTCATTTATTTTGGGACCAATCAAGTATCATCAATATACTAGGATGTTGTTATAAGAAGGATTCGAGATACACTTTCACACACCTACATCTAATGGTTAAAGAACATATTGTTTCCGTGGATGGCGAATTCCGGCCTCCCGAAACGATGATTGTTCAACATTCTTCTAACACCTTCAAATGTGGCCATTAAGATGACACTATATTTATAAATGTTATCTAATATGTTTATGTTTTACTTAAGATTCTGTATTTTTCATTTATGGCATACCTTTATGGTTTCCATTATGGGTAAACGCGATATCTTCATTTAAGGAAGTGCGGACTACCGCCCCCTCAAAGTGATTTGATTCGTTAATACCATATGTGGTACGTATAAAGGATATATTTAATGATATTATATATGATACCATACTGAAATTAAAATACTATTATGTATAATTATGTTTTAATTCTATTAAATCTGAAATAGAAATGGAAGTAGCGTTCATGCGTACGTACGGCTTACCGTCTCCATGAACGATACATTTCATTTCTTAACTCTAAATGTTATGTAATATTATAAATTCATGAATATACTGGATATATATGATATATATGATATGTAAATCATGAATACAACTCTAGATATAATGAACCTTTGACCACACAAACAACATGTAATTGTAAGAAGTCCACTTTCGACTTAAGAACCAAATATCGACAAAATAAACATTATTAACTTAAATGATTACATAATGTTTATGACATGGTAATAAGTGATATTAAAGGAAAAATGAACATGAAAAAGGTTCTTGAGGAAGTATAAATTAACTCAAGTTTATTATTTAGGACGTTAAAGAACGATCGAGTCAAGTTGGACTTGAGGTAAGGGATCCTACTCCTCTCTTTCTTTTTAAGTACAATCTTTTATGTCATTACTTTTAAAGCTCATCTTTCTTGTTATTGGGATGTTCTTTTATATTAATCTTACTGTAATTTTTATGTTCATATGATGAGAGACCCTATTCTCTCTCATCAATCCATTTTGGATGTTTTGAGTGGCGTCGTTAGGCTGCTGAATTTTCGTAAGAGATCTATCATCTCTCTTTCTTTTTAAGTACTCTCTTTTATGTCACTTATTTTAAGCTCATATTTGTTATGTTGGGGGATGTTCTTTTATATTATTCTTTCTGTAAACTTTATGTTAATATGATGAGAGACCCTATTTGATCTCATCAATCCATTTTTGGATGTTTTAAGTGGCGCCATTAGGCTGTCGAGATTTCGTAAGGGATTTTTCATCTCACTTTTATTCCCGTGAGATTTATGATGCATTTGACAAAATTTCCTTTGAGTGGTGTATGTAATTCCCATTATTTTAATCATTTTGTAATATACTTTCTTTTATGAGTATTTACATCAATGTTGTATTGTCCTTCTTTCACGAGGTGTATGTTTCGAAAGATACCCATGTCGGTAGGGGAACCTTTCACCCTCCTCTTTTTAAAAGACTTCTTTTGTTGGGTCTTTTAATTTACATATTTTTATGTTGTGATATGTACTCATATATCCTTATTGATGTAAATTTTATTTCCAAGTGATTAGATACCCTTTTTTTATCTCTCATCAACTCATTTTGATGTGACGTCGTTAGGCTGTCAAGGGAACTTCTTAACCCAATTTCGATTTCTTTGGGTTCAACATGTAGTTATTGAATATGTCATCCTTTGAATATGTGTGAATGACCTTTGATTATTTTACACGTAATATCCATTTATATTTGGTGTATTCGTTTGTCACACATAATTATATAACTGATTTATCCTTAAACCCAGGATACCGTCTTTGTATGGGACTTCGTCTCAATCTCCTTTCATTGAGGCATATTTTGTTTTATACACAACCTTCTTTTATACGGTGTATAAACCCCTTTGACTTTTACGTTTATCCAAAAGGAATATTTTTTTATACGAATCATTTTACTAAACAACAAAAGGGAATGTTTTTGTCGTACGTATGTGACGACAACGACTTCTCCGCCGCCATGACCGTTATTTGAGTTTTGAATTCCTCTACAAGCCATGCCTTCTTTTTAAAAGAAAAATAAATACCATGTTTTAATTTTTTTTTTATTTTGGTATTGAAAATGGTTTTCATAATGTTTTTATATCAATGTGTTGTATTGATATCTTGTGATTGAAAGGTGGAAATGTTATGTTTCCTTTATGCATGTTTTATGTGATACGATTATGTTGAGGTTCTTGGGCATTATTATGAAGACGGGTGGTTCTGTGATAAACTAAGGGCGGGTGAGCCCGATATAGCTCTCTAATGCATTGGGTAACGCAAAGGAGTGAAACGTTAAGGTTTCTCCGAAGAGATTTAGGGAATATATTGTGATGGGTATTCCAAACGTAACCAAGAGGGTTACTCCCTACGTAAGAATTTTATGAATGCCTCAAGTTACCTTTATGTCTTATTATTTCTATGATTTATTCATGGTTTGATGAGGTATGTTAAAGTGCCTATGTTTTATGGGTAAAGTATGATTTCATTCATCTGTATATATGAACTCATGTTTCCTTTCCATATTTTTATAACCCTTACTGAGCTTTTTATGCTCATCCCAAGTTTTTGAAATGTTTTCACAGGTTAAGGGAAAGGTACAGGATGTGATGATAGTGTCAAGGATGTGTCAAGAAACAATCCATGTTTTATTTTAAATATGTTTCCGTTGATGGTAAGAATGAATACTATCTTTTATGTAACCACTTTGTTTAAATGTGGAATGTAATGCAAGTTTAATGATCTAATTCTCTAAAACTCTAAACCTGAAAACATCCTCAATGTGTAATCTTGTAATAACTCAAGATTAAGTAAGGTTTAAGGATGGGGCCTTATAGTTGGTATCAGAGGTCGGTTTAGATAACTTTAGAGGTTAGGGTATTCTTTAAGCATAAGTGACATTACCATAATGGTTAGGATTTCAGAAAGAGTCCCAGTTTTAGATAAAGTGAATGAGTAAGTATATCTTAGTCTTTACCTTCCTCATTAGTACATGATGGATTTGTTTATATACTCACACTGACATTTCTATTTTTAGTGAATGGATGGATCTAGAAGGCACCAAAGAGACAACAGGTTTGAAGGAAACTGTGGTGGTTCTCTGATTAAGATACTAGATAAAATGGAGGATTCAATGAGGAAACTCGTGGTTGTTCTAAACCGAATATCAAGGAGTCATGATCAACCACTTGAACCTTGGTATGTTCTGTAATGCACCATGTACGAGATGACCAATCGATGTGGAAGTTCAGGTAATAATTAAAAAGGTAACCATTAGAGTTTATATGATCTTTACTTTTGAGGTAATTATGGGTTATTATATGATATGCTGGAAAATGAAAGGCATGAGATAAACTTGAGGTTAAAATATGTTATGATCATTTTTGAAGATTTTATCTTGTTTTGGGGGATGTTTTAAGAATTATATAGTTTTGGAAAAAGTACAACACGCAGACCGTGTGACAACCCGTCACATCGGACAAAGTTGCGGGAATCGAACCCACAACCAAAGTGCAACTGGTATTTATCGCCTACCACTGGACTACGTGAAGTCCCTGGTTAGTTTGACTGATTCTTTTTAGTTATATGATTTAATGAATTAAGAGTAAGTTGATTTTGGATTATTTATGAAAATGATTAACCTATCATGGAGGATATGTGATTAGGTTAATTACTTTTCAATACGAGACTTTAGGAGCAACTGATGTTGTTTGGAGATAAATGTTACGATTTAACTTGGAAGACTATGTGACTAAATCATTCAAATATATGCGTTTCAATCTTATATTGGTTTACTTTGAAGAATTTTATGGACAAATTGTTTATCGGATGGTCCTCGTTGAACTTTGGGTTTTGTTGGACGAATTTTGGAGATTAAGCATAGATTTTCTTTTTAATGGGTTATCCTTTTCTGGATTATCTGACCTTGTACTAACCTTTTTGGTTTTGGTTTTGGTTAAAGCCTAAAGACATGGGACGTATATAGTTCTCTTTTGTGGATTAGGTGATTCTCTAGAAGTTGATTATAGTACTCTTACTGCGAAAAGTCTCCCTAAATACTCGTCTTTTGAAAAAAAATATGAGTTTGATTAAGGAATCATGTAAAAGTTGAAAGTCAACATGATAAGTGATTATGTTTCCTTATGAATAAATTCTTCAATAAAAAGTAACTTAAAACAAAAATGTTGTCTATTAACTTTTCCTACTGGGGAATCGAATACCGTTTAACCCATCACAAGTTTTTGATTTTCTTATGGTTAACTTTCTCCTAGACTTGTTTACTATCACTCTCCCTCAAGAACATGACCCTTTTCTTTTTCTTCCATGTCCATGTTTTTCTACATATGGGTTAACTCAGGTGACCTCTGTACTTATCTTCCTTTATTTTAAAGTGATTGTTTTACCGACTCTTGTTCCGATGTGGGACTTTCAAGGATGTTTCCAAGCTCAATTTTAAAAATTGCGAGGACGCAATTCCCAAAAGGGGGGAACGATGTAACACCCCAAGTAAATAAAGAATATGAAATATTTATATTTATCCATATTTTTGAATCAAATATTAATATTACTTTAAAGGGGACGCTATGCTCGATGGCGTACCCAACACGCAACAACGAGTTTCTTGGGAATCTTACGTTGCACTCTAATAATAAAATAATATTATTTTAAATGGTAGTTAACATGTAGCCATTTTATTGGCGGGAATGGATATAAAAAACTAAAGTATGATTATATATGTTTTTAAATGTTTTTACATTTATCCAATAAAAGATAAAGGCATAAAATACGGAAAGAATTCAATTTTAGGCGTATATGGCCTAGTTTTCACTAAAGGTTCACTTATCGCCTTTTGATGGAGAACCTTCATTAAATATAGTTTTGTTCACTCTTATACATCCTTTTGGACCAAATAAAACTCTTCTTAATAATTGGGAAATCAAAATTTACTTTGTGTAAATTTTTGGTATCTTTCTGATAAAGTTCATTTTTTAATGAATAGTGTAAAATGTTGTATTTTAATTCAAAACCTCTTTTTAATAAAATTTATTTATGTGATTATATTTTATTTTGAATTGGTTTTAAAGTGAAATTAGAATAAATTTTTACCATTAAATCTTGTAGTGGTCGTTGGAATTAATTTCACTTTGAAATCAGACTTAAACTAGTGTCAATCTTTTGATACTTATTGTTTCATAAAAACTCGCTATTTGTCATGACAGCGGAAATTAATTATTAAATTAATTAATGTGACTTATATGTTTTGAATTTTGTAAAATAGACTTCATTTTTTAATTCTAAATATCAAATATAGCATAGTATGAATTTATGGTAATTTTCTGAAAAACATCAATTTTTGATGAATAGTGAAACCACTAAGTGGTACTTATAAAAAATGATTTTCCGTTTAAATGAAATTTTTCCACCTTTGTGTTTTGAATTTCAAAAAACCGAGATACATGGTTGTAATTAAGAAGTAAAATGTGGTTCAATGGGATTAAAATAATTTTTTGGTGAATAGTAACTTATTAAGTTTTTAATCGCGATTAGAGGTAATTAATGTAGTTTATGGTAAGAATAATGTTTTAATAAAATGAAATGACCTAGAAACATGCCCTACACTCATTGTATGTGTCATGTCCGACCAAGACAACCCATGGTTAAACTTGGGGACCCCATGAAGCCACTTTGGTTGGAAAATGACATTAATATCTCTTTATTTAAAGTTAAAGTAAAAATGAGACAAACATGAAATGTTTTACTAAAACAATTTTTAAATGGGTTTATACAAATCATATTTTTGACTATAAATATTATTTGGAAAGATAAAACGATTTCCTACATCATAGTATTTTTTTTATAATTTTTAGACATTATATAAATTAAATTATTTATGACATCATGATGATGCAGCGATGACCTCATTATTTAACGATTTAAATAAAATGGAAAGATAATGTAATATCTAAGACATAAACATGTCCAAAACCTATTGGATGAGTGGGTGTCTAACCCTTATCACCTTATCCTTGAAATAAATCAATGTTGGACCTTTAAAATTCTAAACTCTTTTGAAAATAAAGTAACATTTTGTAACATTACAAGAGTGCCCCTCCCCTCCTCTTATAAAAGGCCCACACCTCTACCTCCTTACCCACACTCCCAAAGCCTTTGGCTCGGCCAAACCCTGACCATTTTTTCTCTCCACTTCCCTCTCTTACTCCTTGAAGCCTCTCTTTGGGAAGAAGTCTTCCCAAGGAATCCTTTGAGCTCAAACCAAAGGGAGTTACCCGATTTTAAGGTAATGTCTTCACTTGAGTCCTTTTGTAATATTTTGCTTCTCCAACCCCCTAAACTCTTTTTATTCATTTATTTTGTAACAAATCCAGTACCATCAATATAATAGAATGTTTTTTAAGAAGTATTCGAGATACAATTTCACACACCTACATCTAATGGTTAAAGAACATACTGTTTCCGTGGAGGGCAAATTTCGGCCTCCCGAAACGATGATTGTTCAACATTCTTTTAACACCTTCAAAGGTGGCCATTAAGATGAAACTATATTTATATATGATATATAATATGTTTATATTTTACTTAATCTTCTTTAATTTTCATTTATGGCATACCTTTTTGGTTTCCATTATGGGTAAACGTGATATCTTCATTTAAGGAAGTGTGGACTACCGCCCCCTCAATGTGATTTGATTCGTTAATACCATATGTGGTACGTATAAAGGATATATTTAATGATATTATATATGATACCATACTGGAATTAAAATATTATTATGTATCATTATGTTTTAATTCCATTAAATATGAAATAGAAATGGAAGTAGCGTTCATGCGTACGTACGGCTTACCGTCTCCATGAACGGTACATTTCATTTCTTAACTCTAAATGTTATATAATATTATAAATGCATGAATATACTGAATATATATGATATATATGATATGTAAATCATGAATACAAATCTGGATATAATGAACCTTTGACCACACGAACAACATGTAATTGTAAGAAGTCCACTTTCGACTTAAGAACCAAATATCGACAAAACAAACATTATTAACTTAAATGATTACATAATGTTTATGACATGGTAATAAGTGATATTAAAGGAATAATGAACATGAAAAGGTTCTTAAGGAAGTATAAATTAACTAAAGTGTATTATTCAGGACGTTAAAGAACGATCGAGTCAAGTTGGACTTGAGGTAAGGGATCCTACTCCTCTCTTTCTTTTTAAGTACAATATTTTATGTCATTCCTTTTAAAGCTCATCTTTCTTGTTATTGGGATGTTATTTTATATTAATCTTACTGTAATTTTTATTTTCATATGATGAGAGACCCTATTCTCTCTCATCAATCCATTTTGGAAGTTTTGAGTGGCGCCGTTAGGCTGCCGAATTTTCGTAAGAGATCTATCCTCTCTCTTTCTTTTTAAGTACTCTCTTTTATGTCACTTCTTTTAAGCTCTTATTTGTTATGTTGGGGGATGTTCTTTTATATTCATATTTCTGAAAACTTTATGTCAATATTATGAGAGACCCTATTTGATCTCATCAATCCATTTTTGGAAGTTTTAGGTGGCGTCGTTAGGCTGCAGAGTTTTCGTAACGGATTTTTCATCTCACTTTTATTCCCGTGAGAATTATGCTACATTTGACACAATTTCCTTTGAGTGGTGTATGTACTTCCCATTATTTTAATCATTGTGTAATATACTTTCTTTTATGATCATTTACATCAATGTTGTATTGTCCTTATTTCACGAGGTGTATGTTTCGAAAGATACCCATGTCGGTAAGGGAACCTTTCACCCTCCTCTTTTTAAAAGACTTCTTTTGTTGGGTCTTTTAATTTACATATTGTTATGTTGAGATATGTCCTCATATATCCTTATTGATGTAAATTTTATTTCCATGTGATGAGATACCATTTTTTTATCTCTCATCAACTCATTTTGATGTGACGTCGTTAGGCTGTCAAGGGAACTTCTTAACCCAATTTCGATTTCTTTGGGTTCAACATGTAGTTATTGAATATGTCTTACTTTGAATATGTGTGAATGACCGTTGATTATTTTACACTTAATATCCACTTATATTTGGTGTATTCGTTTGTCACAAATAATTATGTAATTGATTTATCCTTAAACCAATGATACCGTCTTTTTATGGGACTTCGTCTCAATCTCCTTTCATTGAGGCATATTTTGTTTTATACACAACCTTCTTTTATACGGTGTATAAACCCCTTTGACTTTTACGTTTATCCAACAGGAATCTTTTTTTATACAAATCGTTTTACTAAACGACAAAAGGGAATTTTTTTTTTCTTACGTATGCGGCGACAACGACTTCTCCGCCGCCGTGACCGTTATTTGAGTTTCGGCTTCCTCTAAAATCCATAACTTCTTTTTAAAAGAAAAATAAATACCATGTTTTAATTTTCATTTATTTTGGTATTGAAAATGGTTTTCATAATGTTTTTATATAAATGTGTTGTATTGATATTTGTGATTCAAATGTGGAAATGTTATGTTTCCTTTATGCATGTTTTATGTGATACGATTATGTTGAGGTTCTTGGGTATTATTATGAAGACGGGTGGTTCCGTGATAAACTAAGGGCGGGTGAGCCCGATATAGCTCTCCAATGCATTGGGTAACGCGAAGGAGTGAAATGTTAAGGTTTATCCAAATATATTTAGGGAATATACTGTGATGGGTATTCCAAACGTAACCAAGAGGGTTACTCCCTACGTAAGATTGTTATGAATGCCTCAAGTTACCTTTATGTATTATGATTTCTATGATTTATTCATGGTTTGATGAGGTATGTTAAAGTGCCTATGTTTTATGTGTAAAGTATGATTTCATTATTCTGTATACATGAACTCATGTTTCCTTTCTATATTTTTATAACCCTTACTGAGCTTTTTATGCTCATCCCAAGTTTTTGAAATGTTTTTCACAGGTTAAGGGAAAGGTACAGGATGTGATGATAGTGTCAAGGATGTGTCAAGAAAGAATCCATGTTTTATTTTAAATATGTTTCCATTGATGGGAAGAATGAATATTGTCTTTTATGTAACCACTTTGTTTAAATGTGGAATGTAATGCAAGTTTCATGATCTAATTCTCTAAAACTCTAAACCTGAAAAGATCCTCAATGTGTAATCTTGTAATAACTCAAGATTAAGTAAGGATTAAGGCTGGGGCCTTATAATAACATTATAAAAAAATAATATATAATATTATAGAGATTTAATAACTCCTGGATAAGGGAATTGGAATAGAGTATATGAAAAGAAAGGATTTGAAAAAGAAAACACATGAAAAAGGAAGAGGATTCGTACATCTTGATCTCTTCTCTTTGAGACCCTCCATAAGACCTTTGGCTTTGGCCTTTTGGTGAATCTAAGATGTCTTGAACGTGGGGAAGAGACTTGTGGAGGGGTCTTGGTAGAACATAGACAATTCTCAAGGCCTGAGAGGTGTGATAGGAATAAGATAATGCGGATTGTATTTATAGTGGAGGAGAAGAGAAATTTTACATTATTTTAATAATTATTTTAATATTTCTACTCAAGACTTTGAATTGTCTTGATTCATGTGAACCAAAATATTAATAATTTCACGTGACTTCGAACCAAGTGGGCTTACATCATCTGTGCATGACCTATGATTCAGTAAAATAAGTATTAAAAATTTATCATAATGTATCGTATTTTACTATTCATAAAAATTCTAGGATTGCAGAAAAATCCCAAAAAGTCAACATAACCATATTTCAACATTTATAATTCCAAAATGAACTCCATATTTTAAAAAAAATTCTAAATATAATTAATTTAACTTTTAAATGAAATCATTATTTATTAAAATATAAAAAATTTAAATCAATAACTCTTTTTTTAACACCTTGGAAAATTAATCAACATCTCATTATCTTATCAAATTAAGAAAATAAAATAATAATACGACTCACTATTCATAAGGGGAATATTACCATTCATAAGATTATGTGACTATTCACCAAAATGAAAATTTGATTTTATCAGACTTCAAATAACATAGATTATTCCACAATAATTGTTCCCTTCGATCAAGAATCCTAACGAGTTTCCCTTCATCAGAAAGGTTATTTCCAGCTGAATTTCTTCTAGATTCAAGTCATAAGATAAATCTGCACATACATTCCCAACATCTAAAAATGGAAAACATTATGTAACTGCGATAGACCTGGAGGCAATGCTACTCAGTAGGTGACAGGTCCAACTTTCTCTATGTTTTCCTAGGGACCAATGAACTGTGGACATAGCTTTCCTATCTTACCAAATCACATAATACTTTTCCATGGTAAGATTCTAAGAAAAACATGATCACATACCTCAAAGTAAAAATCATTCCCCTTGTTGTGTACATAACATTTATGCCTGCTCTGAGTTATCCTCATGTGTTGCTGGATCATCTTAACTTTCTTAGTCACTAAAACTACTAAGTATGGTCCCATTAGCTTCCTTTGTCTGACTTCATCCCAAAAAGCCAGATTTTGACACCACTTCCATTACAATTCCTCAACGGTGTCATGTATACTATAATGAGAATTGTTATTATAATAAAACTCAACTAAAGAAAGATGATGATCCCAAATTCCATAGTAGTCCATTGGAAAAGCTCTAAGCTGATCTTCCAAAGTCTAAATAATTTTTTCTGACTACCCTTCTAATTGAAAATGAAAAACCATAATGAAATTTAATTATATTCCAAATGAATTCTGAATTCCCTTCCTAATGTTATATGTGATCTTGGAATCAAGGTCCGATATAATTGAAAGAGGCACTCTATGTAACCTAACATTCTCTTTGAGGTACAATTGAGAAATTTGATCCAAAGACGTTGTATCTCGTATAGGGAGAAAATGTTCAGATTTAGTCAGTCGGTCAACAATAACTCATATTCCACTATTACCTCGAGAAATATTTGTTAGTCCCAAAATGATGTCCATGGATATATTCTATCATTTCCACTATATCATTGGAAAAGGATGAATTATCCCCTTCGGTAACTGCTTCTCTATTTTAACTTGTTGAAATTTCAAAAAATTCGTGGTAAAATCACCAATATCCATTTTCATTCCATCCCACCAGTAATACTCCCAACAGTCTTTCCATATCTTAGTACTATAAGGATGAACTAAAAAGGGAGAACTATGATCTTTACACAAAAATTCTTTCTTCAATTGGGAATCACAAGGCACACACAACCTTTTACCAAATCTCAAAACACAATAATTGTCAATGTTAAATTCTAGAAACATACCCATTTTAAACAATTCTAAATTTTTCTATAGATCATGGTATTCCTTCTACTCTTACTTAACTATATAGGATAATGATGACAACACTAAAACATTAAACAAAAAAAATTTATTTCCATAACCAAAACTTATAATTCAAAAGTTATGAAATATTTAATAAAGGTATCATGTTTCATTCCTAACATGGTTAATACTTCACAATGTTTTCAAATCAAGGCATCTGCCACATTGTTTGATTTTCCTAGATAGTAATTGATCATGAAATAATAATCATTTATCAGTCCAAGTCATCCTCTCTACATCATGTTTAATTCTATCTAAGTTAATATATAATTTAAACATTTATGGTCAATATATATTTTACATTTGGCTCTGTATAAATGATTCCTCCAAATTTTCAAAGAAAAAACCATAGCTTCTAATTCCATATCATGTGTGGGATAATTTAAGTCTTGAGGTTTTAGTCATCTTGAGGAATAAGCAATTACCTGATCATTCTACATCAAAACACAACCAAGTCCCTTCAAGTAAGCATCACTGTAGATAACAAATAACTATTTCGAGAAGGCAAGGCCAAAACTGTATCACTCGCCAATTTCTTCTTTAGATCTATAAAAAACACCAAATTATTCTTTTCAAAAAAAATTACCTCTTTTTATGTTAACATAGTTAGCGATCTAGATAACCATTCAGTGTTTTTAACAAATCTTATGCAGCAACCTAATAATCCAAGAAAACTATGAATAACTATATCATTTTTAGGTCTTCACCACTCATCAATAACTTTTGTTTTGGTAAGATCATCAATTATTCCATAATTATTTATAATGTTACCAAGAAGAGAAATATGTTTCTACCAAAAATCACACTTTCTGAATTTTCCTTACAGTTTCATTTCGTTTAAGGTTTGAAAAACAACCCTTAGATGTTTTTCATGCTCCTAATATCTTTTAGAAAATATCATAATGTCATCAATAATCACAACTACAAACTTATCCAAGAACTCATAAAATATTCTATTCATAAGATCCATGAATACATTAGGTTCATTAGTTAACCAAAACAATATAACAACAAATTTGTAATACACATATCTAGTATGAAAAGCTATTTTTATGATTTCACCCTCCTTCACCTTCATCTGATGGTATCCGGGTCACAATTCAATATTTGAAAAGTAATGACCTCCCTCGAGCTAATAAAACAAGTCATTAAAATGGGGAAAATGATACATGTTTTTAACGGCGATGTCATTCAAGGCTCTATAATCAATGAAAAGTCCCATATAACAATCTTTTTTTAAGAACAAAACAAGATCACCCCATAGTAAATTTCTAAGAAGAATGAAGAATTTATCAAGAAAATAATACACTATACTTTTCATTTCAACAAGTTCCATTATATCCATTCGATATTAGGGTTTTGAAATTGTATTAGCTTCAGAAACTAAGTCAATTGTGAATTTTACGTCCTGATTAGGTATTACACTATGAATCTCATCAGGAAACACTTCAAGATACCCATTTACCACTAACACTTTATTAATCTGAACACTTCTCTTTTTTTCAACAATAAGAGAAAGATAACATTCATTTCCATTTTTCAACATTTTCTCAGCTTCATGATAAAAAATGCCAATCCATTACCAGAATGACGTCAAAATCTACTTAGGGAAAAACAACAAGGATTGAAGGTAAAGTCTTTCCACATACCATAATAGAAAGATTATAATAATTACCCTTTTCAATAATAACCCCTGGTGTTTTAACATTATATTCAAGTCTCATTTGTTGAGTTATTATTTCCAATTTATCAGAAAATTCCTCATAAATAAAGGAATGTGTACACCCCATATAAAAAACCTTAAGAAAACATGAGTAAACACACAAGGTAACTGATAAAACATCGTTGGATGGCCCAATATCTATTGACATAGTCACAAAGGATCTCACTACACCTTTTTTTTATATTTTGGATTCTTTCCATCATTTGGTTCTCTCTTTCGATATGCATTTTCATAATGACCCATCTCACCAAATTTAAAACACAGTATAGTTTACTTATCAGGATTACTCTTAGGATCATTTTCATTACAATCTCAAGCCATATGTACAAACTAACCACATCCAAGACACATTGTAGTTTTGGTAAGGCATTCTCCAGGGTTATTTTTTCTGCAATTTTCAAAAACTGCCATCATAATTCATTAATTGATTCTTACCCATCACTTGGAATTTGGACCTCTTCTTCTCACTACTACAAAAACAGCCTATATCAGCGCTCAAAACAGGCTTTAACAGTACTAAAAAAGATATATAAAGCTCAGCACTAATATAGGGGGGGGGGGGTCCCTTTTATCAACGCTCCGAAGAGCGCTGATAAATACCCCTTTTATAAGTGCTAAAAAAAGCGCTGATAAAGGGGTCGTTTATCAGTGCTTTTTTAGCGCTGATAAAAGGGAAATTTATCAGCGCTTTTAAAAAGCGCAGATAAAAGTCAAAAAAATAAAAAAAAAAAATTAATTCGGGGAGAGCTTTTATCAGCGCTTGACCCCCCCCCCCCCCCCATCAGCAGAGGATGTGGTCTCCCGCCCGCTCCCCTTCCCATGCATCCTCACACGCATGCACCCCCTTTTCTTCCACCCGAACTTGAACCTGAAACCTCCCCCTATCGCGACTGCACCTTTACCACTAAGCTATTTGGTTTTTTTTCTATTTAATGATATATCTATTTATATATATATATAGTTATATTTATTCATATATTGATATAGAATCATATTAATATAAATATATTTATTCATATATTAGTATATATATATTCATTTGTATATTAATATATATTAGTATATATATATTCATTTGTATATTAATAAATATTAATATTTATATATATATATATATATTTAGTTATAAATTTTTATCCGTATATTTATTTGTATATTATTATATACTTATAAGATTAGTTTTAAATACATTTATGAAATATTTTTTGTATGTTTGTTTATAAATAAATAAATACATACATACATACATACATAAATATATATATACAACACACAAACACACACACATAAACACACACACAAAAAAACATATATATTTACAAATAAATACATATATATGTGTATTTGAAAAGGCATAGAGTGTTAAAATGACCATAACTTATAATAGAGAAGCTCGTTTCAACTCCACAATGAGTCAAATCGACGATAATGAAACAATATTCTATATGATATGTGGTACAAGTCTAACGGACATCCGGATCAGAAGTTATACATATTTGAATGTTAACAAATCAGGGTATCTCGACTAAAAACTCTGTTTTTGAGGGCTTCTTGGCCTTTTTGGCCTCATAAAATGTGACATAGGCTTTTCCTAGGCTATCAGCACGTAGATCTTGTCGTAGGCTTCGATTTGATATGCTATAAAGCTCAAACAGACACCCGGATCAAAAGTTATAGACGTTTGAAGTTTGAGTTACATTTTCAACTTATTTTAGATCTTTTATTAATTGTTTTGATTTTTTATGTCTTCAAATTGTTATTAAAAGATTTTTAATTGACAATAATTATAAAATTATTAATTAATAATGTTTTTTTAAATATTTTAAAGGAATTTTCACTAAATTTATTATATATTAAATGTAACAATCTATTTATACATATCTAAAACATATTTAAAAAATATATATTATATTTATATACGAATAAATATACATATATAACAATAATTTTTTTCATGTTTTTTTTAATCTAAATTTTGTCAGTGCTGATAAAGCCCCCTTTATCAGTGCAACTAAAAGAAGCACTGATAAAGGGTGCCTTTATCAGGGCCCAAAAAAGCGCTGTTAAAGGCCCCCCTTAATATGTGCTTTTTTTGGGCACTGATAAAGGCCCCACCTTTATCAGTGCTTTTTTTAGCGGTGAAAAAGGCCCCCTTTATCAGTGTTTTTTTAGCGCTTATAAAGGGGTAGTGCTTCCCTTTCCCGTTTTTGTAGTAGTGTCTCCATGTTGTCAAAGTGCATGTGATCATCAGCCAAATCCATCTCTACCCTCTTAACACATCAGAAAAGTTTCTCATTACTTTTAAATTCAAAGGAGGCCAATTCCCTTCAATACCTTGCCTTTAATCCTGAGTAAATTTGGTTGATTTTTCTATCAATATCTAGAATAAGATTTAGAGCATACCTCACATGTTTCATGAATTTTTCTTCATACAAATTCACAAAATCTTCCGCTATTATCTTTAATTCAAGGTTTTGATTCTCCATCCCAAATCTCACCACCTTAGAAAAATATTTTTCAAGGAAAATACTTTTAAATTACTACCACTCTAAGGCATCAATATTCTCTCTATCCCTGATATTTTTTACCATTGGACACCACTGATCAGATTAACCTTCAAAATAATAAATGTAAAGAGTTATCTTTTGATTATCTCAACATCCCATAACATAGAATATCTTTTCAATGGATTTAATCCATTCATCATCAGCTACTCGGTCTGAATATCCATTTAAAGTAGAGGTTGTTGCTTCATAAAATGTTCCTATATCATCATGTTCTTTTTTGGTAGCTCTGTTTATTCTCTTACATGGATTACACTACCATTTTTTTTTTCTATTTTAGCTAAAATATTACTATCACAAACTTATTAGTTTCAATTCCTAACATTCCATGTCAAAGATTCAGAAGGTTATCATTTTTCCGGTGCCTCTCCACTTTAGTTATTCTATTTATTCATTGGAAAACCATTCTAAAGAAATATATATTAGTATAAGAAACAAGGTAATACATAAATTCTATATGATTTAAAATTAACCATAGAGTAAATATCCTTTATGGTATTCTTTTAACATCATCATAACCCCTAAAGCTATCTAAACCTTCCTCTAATAACAACCATGAGGACCCGACTTTATTAAATTACATAATCTTGAATTTTAGTCAAGAACTCACTTCCTTTCATATTTAGGATGCTTTTAAGTAAAGAGTTTTTGATAATTAGTATATAACACATACAAAACATTCCACATTCATTTAGAGTAGATACCACAAAAAACATTATCGATTTCTTCAGAATATAAAAATTTCCAAATAAAACATGTTATATTTGACAAATCATTAAAACATTTAACATGACTTCCTTCTTTCTATTATACATTCTTATAACCTATGAAAATAATTTAGAAACATAGTATGATCACAAAAAATTTCGGTAAAGGATATAAAAAAATTAAAAAACATTAGTTCATGAATACTTGTAAGGTATGAAGTCATTTTCAAAAAGGCATACTTGTCACCCATATAATCTTACTTTTTGAAACTTGAGATTTCTATGAGATTTCCATAAAACAAATAGAAAATAAATAGAAAAATAAAGTTATAATGAGTAATTAATTTTATATATTTTAACCCTTATGGATACCTAATGATTTTTAACCCCAATGGATACCTTACAATGTAACCCTCACTTCTACCATATGGTGTAACCATCGCAGTTACACTTGAAGGAGGCATACAGTTGACCTCCAACATACGTATACCCAATTCATTGGAGGAAGAAATAGGTACCAAAATTCATCATAAAAAATGTCCAAGAACCATAAAATAATCATTAAACGTAAAAAATTGCAAAAAAACATTGTTTTTGAATTTTTTAAAATAGAATTTTAAAAGAGTATTTTAAAAGAAAATCCCATTTACAAATATCATATAATTGCTGTGAGACATAATAAACATTATGGAATATGTATATAAACTGTAAATAAAGATAATAAAACATAATATAATCAAAATAAGTCACGCAAAAAAATTTAATACAACATAAATAATGAATTAGAAGATTAACCCAAAAAATGGAAGTTGTGTTACGAATTCCCTTACCTATGGTTTTCTTACCACAAAGTTGATTAATCCTCCTCTATTACAATTAAAATAGTGTTATTAATATCATAAAGAAACAAATTAATGTTTATAATAAATTATATTGTCATTTAATTACATTATTTTACACTTTAATTATTATTATTTTGTTCTTTCCATCATTCTGGGTGCATTCTTTTCAAGATTTCCATGGCCTGTTGGTATTTGATTTTCTTAACATATAGAAAAAAATTCTAGTAGTATAATGAAATGGTATTCATATCTTTTGAGAATATTGAATGATACCATAAATAATATTTTTATCAAATATGATTTTGGATATTTCATACCTCTAGGATAAGGGGAGAAGAAGATATTATAAGTAAAGAAAGGAATTGAGAAGAAAACACATGAAAATGGAAGAGGATTCTTACCTTTTGATCTATTCTCCTCAAGATCCTCCTTATGACCTTTGGTTTTGGAATTTTTGAGAGACCAGTAGGTCTTGGATGTGTGGAAGATCCTTGGGGTGGTGATTTGGTTGATCTTGGTCAATTATCAAGGCTTTGAGGTTTGAAAGGAAGAGGGGAATGAGGGTGATATTTATAATGTAGAAGAGGAGGAATTTTTCTGTATTTTAATAATTATTTTTATATGTTTTCTCAAGAAGATTAATATTATTAATTAATGAGACCCTAAATAGTAGTAATTGAATATCAATTTGAACAATGTGGTCTTACTTCATCCTTGCATCACCTTTGATGTAGTAAAACAGGTATTAAGAATTTATCGTATTTTAGTATTCATCAGAAAATCAAGAATTTCTAAAAAATCACAAAAACTCAACATAACAATTTTTCGATGTGTATAATTCAAAATTAAACTCCATTTTTAAAAAAACAATTTATCAATACTATTAATTTAATTTTTAAATAAAATCATAATTTATTCAAAAAAACAATTTTAAATCTATAACTCATTTTTTAACACCTTGAAAAATTAATCAACATATCATTATTTTATAACCTTAAGAAAATAAAATAATAATATGTTTTACTATTCATAATGGTCGTATTACTTTTTCTATTACTATTCATAAGAATATTTTACTATTCCCCAAAAAAACATGTTGGTTTTATCAGACTCCAAATAACTTACTAATCACAACCATAGATGACCTTTTTTTAAAATTAAAGTCATTAAAGTTGAAAATTTTTGTTTAAAGGCTAGTTACAAGTATCTACATAAAACAAAGTTTCATGTATTTCAATTTATTTTAAAAACCTTGAGGTGTTACAAGAGAATAAACAAAATCTTTAGTAAATAAACTGACCTATAATACCAATTTTCAGTCTCTCAGGGGAAATATGTGTGATATACCTTTAAAGAGAGGTGTGAATTAATGTTTTTTAAATTATTCTAATTTATTCTCTTTTCTTTTTCACTCTCACTACCCTATTGATCATGACCTCTTACTATGTAGGGTCACCTTGTTTTTTATATTTTAACTCAATGGTCTGATTAACATTTACTTGACCATACCATAATAAAATATATTATATAATACACAAACCCTATTATTAGTGTTTGTTATACATAATATAAATGACCATGTATAAAGACATATTTATTTCTCATGGTTTACAACTCTAGGATAGTCCAAGGTTTATATTATTGATGATTGGTCAATGAAATAAAATCAATAAAATCACACTGCATGGAGTTTTTTTAGGTCACTCCAATTGTGGATCACTCTTTATAATATTTTGGTTTAGTTCACTATAACTTATGGATCACTTCCCTCACAACATCCCTTCTTCAATCACTAAATCAAATGGAAAACAAAGTTAGATCACAAGAAAAGAACACTGTCACTTTATTATTGTATATTCCCTAGGAATGTATAGAAAAATTACATTAATGTCATTTTTCTCCTATATAATTATACTCTAAAAATATCATTGTAAATCAACTTCTTTCCATGAGATTTTATATAATAACCTTTCTTTATTCACATAATGATTATGGAACTTTCTTTTTCAATGGATGGTAATTAACTCCACTTCTTCATATTTAGAAATTTATTCAATGAAATACAAAATATAATATTTTTTATTTACTACATAGTATCAAATGTATATTATTCTTATATGAATTCTAGATCTTTAATGTGTGAAAGATTCAGATCATTTTCTTATATTGAAATACCAAAGTATATTTTATAGTAAAATCCTCTCATTTATTTAACTAAAATGGTTCAAATTAAATATATTTCCTTTTATTATTAAAATTTCCCCATGTAATTAATGGGATCATAAAATTACATTTGATATGAATTAATCACCAAGAAAAACAAACAATAGCTTCCTCTTTTAGTTTCTGGTCATATCTGGTAGCTAACATAAACTGATTAGTTGCAGCATGGATTATGATTATATAGTGAAATAATAATCGTTCGTGTCTTTACTCTTGTGTGGATTATTCTAATATGGTTTATAATATTGATGAATAAAATTATGTAGTGTGTAATATTCTCGGTAGTGTTTCACCAACACCACAAAATCTGGTAAGAGTTCAATGAACCTAATATCTCTTCATGACCTTCTCATAAATCACCCTCAATCAATGAAATTATATTATATACATTTGAATCATTGATTACTCTATAGTGTAGTCATTTACATTGTGGTTTAAGATCCAGTATTATAGAAAATATTAACTTATCACTGTTTATAAAAGAAATATATCTGCAAGACATTATTCTTATAGGAAGTGGATTTCTCTACTTTATTGATGACATTAAATTCTCATATTATAGTAGATCATGGCCATATTTCATCAAATTGGACTACGATATAGACAACTAGTAATGATATGAATACTATGGATTTTCCATTATCACTAAACCTCATCAAAACTCTTCATTGATATTCCCTACATCATAATTTTATTTGATATCAATATGGTTGTAAAACATTGAGTCCCACATAAATAATTCCTCTACAAAACTAGTGTTATATTAACTACCTTTTCCCAATAAAAATTAAAAATTCTCCTATATTTCTAAGCCATACCTTGGAAACTTTACCATAGTGATGCCCTACACTATATCCTACCTTCACACAGACCTGTTTCTATACAAATGGGTTCCCACATGAAAATGATCGTTATCATCCTACTCATCTATGTACTACGTGATCTCACCCATTATCATGTCCGGATACTACTTAAGAAATTTCCTTGAGTGGGATTGGAATATTTTTGGATCCTTACAACCTTCATTGTAGAGAAAAAAAGTATACTATTCCCATGGAAAACATTTTATTTACACTTTATATTCATCCATGATCTCCTATATTGAATTGATGACTCTAGTATGGCATATAATTCCCAAATACAGCACAATCTTTGATATTGAATTTAATATGTTGTGTGGTATTGATAATTTAGACCAATTATCTCTAACATCAACTATTGGTTTTTTCTTTCACCTTCATAGATTATGTAAATCAATTAAAATCCTCTGAAAACCATTAACTTTCACATGTCTTGTTAATAAACAGCAAATGAAAACAATGGCCACATTAGTCATCATCCACATTATATGAAATTATTTTTCAATAATTATATCATAACCATTATAAATTATAAAAATATACCAAAAAAACATAAGTAAACCTCACTTATTATCAATTAGTAAACTCAATTATTTTCAAAAAATACAACATTAATCATTTAAGGATACTCACATTGTCTTAGTTAATATTTTATTATACATTAGTATAATGAGTGGACCCAACCTGAGAATAAATTTGTATCAATGTAATGGGAGATTCAGACATGATATTACATTGTACTAAAATGTAATATCTTGTGGGTTAATCCACTTGACACAAATTTTTGTGATAAAAATGTGTACGGTAATACCATAAAACTATATTATAAGGTAACATAGTGTTAGAAATCTCCTTGATATTATGTTAAGGGAAAATGTAATGTCTAGTTGTATTAAAAATAAAATAAAATTATTTAATAATTATTTAATGTTTCTTTTATTTTATAAATTATTCATATATGATATGTGTTAGGCTTTACAAAATATATGTTATATACTTAATTTAAATATAAAAAGATCATACTTATTTCTCATGTTAATTAATTTTTTTATTTAATTTGTTTATTCCTTTATACTAGTCATATTTATAATTTTTTAACAATGTGTATGATTTATTTATGTGATAAATTTATTTTATGATATAGATACATTCATAGCTTGCATGGTATGATATCATTATATTTAGTGTTTCATCAACCATAAAATTGGTTTGGTTTTAGAGTTATAAGATTATGAGAAGTTTTGGAAAATAGTTTATCAATGTTATAAATTATAGGTATCATGTATTGAATTCTCTATCGATTAAATTATCCCTAGGGAGAAGTACATGGGTTCAGACTACACACTATCTTGGAGGATCATTCATTATTATAAAAAGGTAAGGTGTTTGCTATCAATTTATCTTGGTTTACTCCTGTGGAAAATAAAAATATCATAAAACATTATGCCTTTTCATGGAAATTTAATGTAATTTATTTATGACATGAATTTAGATATGTATGAACATACTTAACTCTAAATTTTGGGTGAGTAACACAAAATTATGGTTTTTTAGAGAGTGACACATTAATTTAGTGTAAACTTAAAATTTTAGATTGAATAATAATTCTAAAAATCACTAGATTCATGCTTGAAAAAAGGAATAAAACATGTGAGGTTAAATATTTCATTTGTTGAAATAGGTATAAATTCAATATGCATATGACTTATATTAAATTGCTGATACTTTAAAATTTCCTTAAATAATATCTCTAAGATAAATTCCCAATAAAGAATTTTAAAGGCCTTAATCATCTAACTATGTAGTTTCACACAATATCAGGGTTCCCATAGATTGTCTTGTTTAATTAAAGAAAGTAATAAGTGACTATAAAGTATCCAACTATATATTTTCATGACAAATTTGGGTTGCCTTGAATTATATTGTGTAAGATTTTTTTTAAAAAATGGGATACATATAGAAAGGAAACCCATAGTATTGGAATACTTAAGGAATAAAATGTATTATTATCCATATGATGGATACGGATGAAGGGTTTTCCACTCCATTATCCATGAATCACAACTTTTGTGATTTCAAATATTTTAAACCTAAATAAAAAAGTGGTGAGAGAAACAAAAAAGAAGAAACATTTCCTAGTGAAGTATAAATATTTTATCATTAAAAGTTATGATGTTTGGGGTCATAAATATTTTGGGAGAACATTTATAAAATTACTTCAACAAAAGATATAAAATATGATACTCACTCACTTATATTTACCTATTGTATATATGGAATATTTTATGATAATTATTTTGAGATAACATTAAATTATAACCTATAAAATATTTAATTGAAGGTATCCAATACTGATAAATTTTATCAAAGTGAAGCATTTTAATAATCTTAATGTGAATGTCATATAAATCTATTTTTCTAACTATGAATCAAGGGTATTTGATATTGAGTGTGACTCGCCCATCTATTATGACAAACAAAAACTCATAGAGAGATGGTAATCGAAAAAGGGTGTAGTAGATATTAATATTAGTAGTTGAGTAAGAGTTTCTAAATTAGAAGATTTCAGTTATAATGTAAATTATCTATATGGATTAATCTTTCAATTTCTCAACTATAATTATGTTCTAACTATAAATAAGAATTTTATTTCTACACAATGTTAAAAAAATTATTTCATTATTAATTATAAGAGTTATTGTTTATAAATAAATTAAATGTTTTATGTAATTGGGAATATATTGAACATTTTATATTTTCTATATATAGATAATCTTGTCTATATTATTCAGAAAAATAATATCACTATTGATTCTATTCCCACATATCTATGAATTTTTCACCATGTATATATAAATGAGAATCGTGTTCAAATATTCAATAAATATATATTGTTGGAATTAATTGACAATGAATCTTCTGATAATTGGGTATCAATTTTATTGAGGAAATTTTCAATGATTAATTTTTTAGAAATGGTGAAAGGGAATGTAGATTATCGGATATCTTATAAATTGATGTATTTAGACCAATGAGCACACAAGAAAGTGGTGGATTAAGGTATATTGTTACCTTTATCGATGATTTTAGTCATTATGGAAATGTGTATCTAATTAAATATTATAATGAAAACTTAGAGAAGTAAAAATAATTTTAGAAAAAAACTAATTAATTATATAGGAAAGGTATTAAGATTCACTGGTCGGTTTGGGTTGGTCAATACTTTAGATAGAAATATACTAATAAAATGAGTTATTGCATAATTGTTTCACAAATCACTCCCCCAAACATACTATAATGGAATGGCATATCTAAGATGTGGAATCGTACAATATTAGATATTTTTTGTTTAATTATGGGTTGGTGTGTCATTTCTATTGCATTTTAGGGTTATTATTTATATACTATTATACTATTTCTTAAATATATTATATTTAATGTAGTTATATAGATAACATATGAGATATATATTGGGAAACATATCATTATTTAATTTATGAAATTTTGGGGCTGTGAATTACACATACAATAATTTGATTTGAATAATATAGGACCTAGGCCATAAAAATGCTTGTATTTTGGTTATCCAAAAGAAGAAAATGTATATTATTTATACAACCCTATTAAGCACAAAATGTTTGGGGCTAAAGATTTTTTTCCTTGAGAGAAAACATATGAATTGATTCTTTAGTCATAACAAAGTATACAATTATTATATTTAATAGAAAAAAAAATTATTCCTAATATGGAGTTTGAGATAGTTACACAAATAGTTCATAAAGAAAAAACTAACTTGAGATACCTAATAACCATTAATGTTTGGGAGTATTTCTCATGAAATCCAGAGATATATATTTCTCACACATATTGAAAATGATGTAATTTTCCTAGGAAATGGAATTACTTATTACTAAGAGATTGTTGATATTTCTTATTCTAATACATGTTTAAAATCCATGGAATCTAATACAGACTCTATGTACACTAACAATTTTCTGAAATTAGTGGAAACACCTGAAATGATACCACCTATAGGGTAAAAGTGGGTTTCTATAAGAAGGATGATATGGTTTGTATAGTCTCTACCAATAAATATCATCTAGTGTAAAAGGGTTACAGAAACCATCATGTTATATATTACAAAGAAACATTTTCTCCAGTTGTGATGATAATGTCCACTCAAATTTTTCAAATAATCAAATAATGAATATGAGATATATTTTATGGATTTAAAACCCATATTCTATAATGTTAATCTATATGATTATGTGTATATGATATAGCACAAAAAATTTTAAGTCCCAAAATGTAACTTCTATATTATAAAAGTTACAATGATCCATTTAAAGATTACAAAAAACCTCTCAAAGTTGGAATATCTAGTTTAATTATGAAATTGAAGGGTTTGATTTCATCATGATCATGGATGATTCATGTTTATAAAATATCATTAGAAGGAGTTTTTTGTATTTATAATGTTTTATGTGGACAACATACTACTAAGCATAAATGATGTTAGGATACTTCAATCTATTAAGATATCTCTAGGTAAATTATTTATCATTAAAGATATGGGTGAAGATACCTATATATTGGACATGAATATCACTAGAGATAAATCTAGTAGGATTTTAAGACTTAGTAAGGACATATACCTTGGTAAAATTTTAAAGTTATTTAGTATAGAAAAGTACAATATTGGTTCTTTACAATTTTTTCATGGCATGAATCCTAGGATGATTCAGGGTCTTCTAAAGATTTAGAGACAATGGATATAATTCCTTATGAAACATCCTTCGGTTCTATCATGTATTCCGTGTTTTTTACCAAAACTGATGTCATATATACTATAATAATTACAAGTATATACTAATCCAATCTTAGCGGGATTCATTTCATTACTGTTAATAATGTTATTAAGTACTTGAGAATGACTAAGGATATGTTTTTGATCATTGGAGGATAGGATGAGATCAATTTAAAAGGGTTAAATTGATGTGGATTTTAAACCAAATATATATTTTATAAGTCTCACTAACTCATTCTTTTATTCCTAAATGGTTGAGATATCTATTAGAAGAGTTCAACATAAGACACCATCATAAACATAAAAATGGAGGTGGAGTACATCAATCAATATGATGTAGTGAAAGATGCTTTTCAAATTAATAATTTCATCACCAAACCTTACATGGTTCTTAGATTTAAGGGAGTGATCAATATTTAAAGTAGCATAAATGGATATATATCTCAATATGACGAACCTAATTATAAAAAAATAATCAAATACATACTTATCAAATACCATCCAATATAATAGATCGTTGAGAGGAGTGATGTTATGATATTTTAGGTGGTTAAAGAGGATAATAGAGAAAACTTGTTGAGGAAGTCATTAATAAAACAACACAATGAGAGTAGTTATGTCTCTAGGTATTAGATACCTAAGAGGATGTTGAAATGGTTGTATAATGTATAATTATTTTTTATATTAATCTTAATCTCGATTTATCATTCATTCATGTTTACATTAATTTATTTTACTTGAATGGTGGAGCAATAATATCCCCTTAGAGTGTGAATATTAGTAGTCCATAATTAATGAATAGTGAGAAAAAACCATTCATGTGTTTTTTTACCTTTCAACATTAGTTTAAAACTATCATTTATATAAGATACATTGAAAGTGGAACTTTCCATATAATTTTTCATAAACTGATTTGAAATCCCCTTCAAGAAGGTAAATTTTATAGGTATTTCATTATCACATTTTAAATGAAAAACATCGAAAGAATACCAATATACAAGATATTTCAACATTTGTTATTTATAAAACTGATTTTAAAAGTTGATATATATATATATGTGTGTGTTTGTGTGTATTTATATATATATTCCAAATTAATTAATCTAAAACATGAAATCTCAAAATGAAGATCCAAAAAATAGAATAACAACAACAACATAAACTGAACAAGTGTAGCAAAAATAACTAGGAAATTTTACAAAAAATTTTACAAATATATAACCAAATGAAACTAAATAACCAAATTAGTAAATCATAAAAAATATTGTTAAAAATGTTTTTGAAGGTGTTTCAATTCATTAATGTATATATAGAAATATCCTTAAAATCATATAAAATAAAGTTTTGTAAATTCAAAAACTAAAGTATTTTTAAAAAAATTATCAGTGTTATAATGAAACTAACCTTTTCAAAATATGTTGTTGTTTTAGTCATGAAATCAATTATAAAACACAATATCCACATTCCTCACTCCCTTATTGATGATAAAACTAAATTTATGAAGTCAAAATTTTAAAAATAAAAATCGTTGATGCGTATGAAAAACCAAGTATTAACTATAAAAGTTATCTACCTAAATTTGAAAATAATCAATTTTTACTAGTGCCACTTTTGAATTGTGAGCCATGTTAAACTCGATCATTGACTTATTCTAATCTAAAATATTAATTATTAAAACAAATTTAAAATAAAAAAATAAATATTAAATAACTAATGTCATGAAATAAAACATACTTTTTTAGAAACATGTTAAATGTCTTTTAAAAACCACCTAATAATGAGAATAATTAATATTCTTTACATTCTTTAATGAAAAATATGCATAACATACACCATTTTCTAAAATATAAAATATTTAGAAAAAATAGTATAATTTATAGTGGTTTAAAATTATATATATTTTATTACCATAAATTAATGGAAAAACCCAACATCTGATCTCTAACTTTGTTAATCCTTTATATATACATATATATATATTCAATTTGGGATTCATGGTTAAAATACTTCACCGATATAGAAATTTATTCTTGGTAAATACATCAATAAATAGATATCTAATCATATTTGATGAAAGGACCTTTGAGATAACTAATTTAAAATTTAATTAATTAAGTAAATATAATATAAGTTTGATGAATAAAAAATTTATAATTTAAAATTTACTTGGAAAACAAGTGAAACATAAGTACACTAAGAAGATCACCATTTACAACAAATATGTTGTTAGTTTTTAAAAAAATATAATATAATATCATCCACATATATCATCACTCATCAGAAAAGTATAATTATTATGTAAAATACAGAAAAGATGTAATAACTTTATTACATATTCTACTTTGGAGGAATATATAAATGTGATTGAACCCAAAATTTTTCTTTATTATGAAGTGATTCCTTCGATTAATGATAATATTATTTAAGGTAATTTTATGAAAATATTATATGCAATTATACATTTAAGGGTAAATAAAAAATTAAAGGAAAATCATACCTTATATGCTAGATGATGGAAAGGATTTTCTATTCATGGAAAAAATGACTAATACTCAATCCAGCTATAGATTCCTCCTCTACATGAAGTGACACTTAATCAATTGGATCAATAATGTCATTTTCTGATACTCTTACCTGACCAGAATACATAATATGATGATGTACATAATCATCTATATGATGTAAAATTTTATATTCCACAATATTTAAATGGGGATCCTCAATGTGAAACTCAAAATACATTGTCATGTCTTGATAGGGAGGTGGAATATCTAGTTTGGAAGGCTATAAGGGATTCGTGTGTCTCATCACTTCTGTAATAAAACACAATATATATAATCTAATCCTATCCAATATAAACTCATGATATTGTCATAAATCATACTTAAAATAAACTATTTCTTCCCTATAAGCTTCCCCTATCGATATCGCACAAGCGGTGGGGCCAAAAATTTATTAAAATTTAGTACTCTACCTTTACCCTCTGACATAGTCAAGGTATTCCATATTTTCTAAAGAAGTGGTAATAATATACTTCCTACCCTTAGGAATAAAGGATCCTTATGTCGTATTCTCCTGATGGTATTCCTAATTTAATATTTTAAAATGTAATATTAGTGAGATAAATTCACAAAATAGTAATATTGATGAAAAGTAACAATTAATTACTTACGATCTTATCAACTACTTCATTTGTTGGATCAAAAATACACTTTACCTTTTTTATACTCATACATTTCAATTTTTCATGTTGAGTAGAAAGAGAATGAATATCAAGAGTAACCTCTTCAAAATCAATACTTAAATTGTCTCTGAATTTACTAAATTTATTAACAAATATTTGTTCCTCTAATGAAGGATACCCTCTGTGTTCCAATGTATGAGGGTATAAATTCTGATACTATATTGCATTATCATTTTTCTTGGATTCCTATTATATATTAAAAAATAAATATGTAATATTGTAATGAAAATTAAATAAAAAGATAATTTTTATATGGAGAAAAATAAAACCATGAAATATTCATTCGGCTGACTCGAGATAAACTTCTACCATATATATATATATTAAATCACATTTAAGTAATGTATCATGATTTTTTACTCACAAAAATATAAATTGATGTAACTTTCTTCTTAAAATATCTCCATATTATTTCCTAAAATAATAAAAAATTCTTTAAAATTCTTTTTTCTTCTAGAAAATTAAATTTCATCTATAATTGAATAAATAAAATATTAAGAAAAGTGTCATTTTTAAACCATTGGAAAACTAAATAAATTATTTTATAAATTTTACCTTAATGGATTCCCATGATAAATATTTCTATAACTAGTAAATTCTTATCTAATTAGGGTAAAACATACTAATTCAAAAATGACTCTATACAACCCTATATGTATGAAACTATTTTGAATTTAGACCAGTTGGGAAGTCATTCTCATCAAAGTTAATAATCACCCTTTTTTATCAAAGTGTGAGTGGTAGTTTTGGTAAAGGTGTAATCTTAAAAATACCATATCTTGTTACCATCTTCTCTAGATAAGAAGAAGATATGAATTTTTTATTAAATATAAGATTAATTTCATTAAAAAATAATTACTATAGACAGATATGTATTTATTTATTTAAATGAAAAAACATGAAAACCTTAGTTCCTTGGGTTTGGTGTTTGTCATTTAGAATTATGTATGCTACCTCAACAAAACTATGTGTACCCATATTTGATTAAAGTTGAATAGATGTTATAAATAGAAAATTTATTATTCATAATAGAAAATAAAACATTGAATGTTAAATTTTTAAATGAAAAAATGTATAAATAAAACTAGTGAATATTAAAATTAACATCAAAAAATGATAGAAATGATTGTAATCTAAAAATGTGTTTTTATTTTTTATTAAATTAGTTTATAAATAATGAAATATTATGAGTAAAAAAAATATTGTTTCATACATATAATAAACTTATAATTATTTTTTTTGAATAAATATATATACAAGTAAACAATGAATATAAAGAAAATATTCTCAAAAAAATTATGAAGGAAAATGTTTTCAACCTAAAAAATGGATAACTGAATTTAATGTATATACAAAATATTACAAAAAAATTACCATTACTAAACAGAAACATATTTAAATATAATATTTAAAAAATACAGTTGTTAACTGTGTCAGTTTCATAAAAAAAATATTACCTATTTAATTAAGAGAGTAATGTAGTGTTTTCACATATACATTCAATGTGATCACTTATTGTTTCATTGAAAATATCCAAATTATATTCATGATTATCCTCAGGTAATCAGGTAATATATAGTAAAATTTCAGAAAATTCTTTAAGGTTGTCTTTATTATCATCACCCAAATGAATTTTTTTCACTATCAAAACAACGGACCACTGATCATTTGATGGTTCAATAATACAAAATATTTTTCCATGTGTCAATATGATAAATTATTCCTCCTTGAAACTAAATCATTACAAATAAAAAATTATAAATCCATACTAATCATGTTTCACACCATACATACTATCAACCAGGTTACACTTAAATAAGGATACCCAAAATTTATTATAATCAATATCCCATATCTCATCAATAACTCCAAAATATGATGTTGATTTAGAAATTGTGATTTTTCATTTTATATATGAAAAATTCAATGCTTTAATGATAACCATTACTTAATTATTTTTATTGGTATACATGTTTTCTTGGTATTTTGTATAAAATGTGTACCCATTAATATCAAAACTAGACCATGTAATCACAATAAAAATTAGTTCCCACCTAACTATTTCAATGTTTCTAGTGTGGATGATTCAATTTTTATATTCCAATAAAACTAAAAAAAATCTTTTTTTATGATCATTCATCAACAAATTTTTATTTCTTCATGGATATCTTAATTTTTATTCCAAAAATATGCGATGATATATATTTTTTAACATCACTAATTTTGTTTGAAATATATAAATGTGCATGTAGCAATTCATTACAATGAATTAAATTTACCTTTAATCTATGAATCCCTTTACCTTAGCTATAATCTATCAAATGTCGAGATATAGTGAGACCAATGTGCTCCAATTTAGAAAAATAATCAAAACAAAACTCCATTACCTATTCTTATATATATTTTCCAGTAATAGAGGCCTATGGTAAAAGTGGATTATTAACATATACCTTCCCAATTTTCATATATCCTTCAAAACAATATGACCCAAGTAAACAAAAATACCCATATATTCTTATCTCTCATTATAAATGAATTAATAGATAAACCATATATAAAAAAAGGATTATCAAAAATACATTTCTCATTGAAAAAATATTAGGACATATTTATTCAACAACACATCTAAAAAATATGGATATATTACTTTATTTAAAATTTAATTTAAAACAAAACATGAAATTATTATAGAATTTTTTTTATAGGTGCTATAAATATGACACACAATGTAACTAGTCTTAATTGTGGAAGAAATATATAAAACTCATGAGATATCATAACAATAAAATTTAATTGTTTTAATGACACCAAAATATTCACATTTGAATAAAATCCACTAGATACTTTAATATCATGCTCATATTGATAAAATATTATATTCATACTCTTTATTAATGTGTGAAAATATGGATAAAAATATGTTATATTTCCTTTGGTTGTGGAAGATAACACAAAATGTATTCAAGTGGTTATTAAATATATTCTTTCTTCAAATCCATATTTTTTCTTTCTTTTTAGGTATAACAGTGTCCCAATTAGACTATCACAAATTGTTTTCTAGAAATTCATAATTTTAATGTTCTATTTTATGTCCAAAAATTTACAATAAGGTAGCTCAGATTAAATGGGTCATTTCATATATTTTTTTGATAAAATACTAGAACTTCTTTCCTTACCAAATGTAAAATTAATGTTTTCAACTTGTTTTAATATTATTCACCTAAAAATGGTTGTGGGGAAGAATAGTATTGAGTAAACCATTAAATGAATATTTTAATCCTTTATAATGATAATCCACACTAAAAAATATATGTTTTTCTATATAAACAATTTTTCCAACATTCAATAATTGATAATATTTAGTCCCCTATTTTAAAATCAGACATGATTTTTTTTATTTAACATTATATCCAGATATGTTTCCATACACAGGAAAGTAGTTTATAATGAATATTACCATATAATGAAAAGGAAAATATTATTTTTTATATGTATAAAAGTTTCTAACACATGTCTTCTATATAAATTTCAAATAATTAATAAATGGTGATATTAAAATATCAATATTATTTCCATGTTGTTTCTTTCTAGAAATCATTAATCTTATCATCGCATATTTCCTATTCTTATATATTGGGGGGGAATTTAATTAAAAAATATAAATAGACCTTTAACTTTATTAACTACTAATACTATGTATGGATTCCTTAAATATATGAAAAAACTCATTCAATTCTTTCTAATTTAATTTCTAAAATCCAGAAATTTATAAACAAATATATTCCATTATGGTGAATCAACAAGTTTTCTTAGTTTTATATCAGATATGAACTCATATTTTGTTTATATAGGCCTCCTTGAAATAATTTAATTGTAAAAGATATGATAGAAATGAGAATTTATTAGTATATAGTATATCACATTGGTAGGATGTTTGGTGTTTATTCTTATAAATTTACCATATTTGGATTTTTCATCCATTTAATATTGTATTGTCCCACATTTAGGACATTTAGAAAAACATTACTAATATCTCCTATATTGAACACAGTATTTAGAAATAATTTATCTATTTATACCCCAATCTCATTTTATATAATGTTTTTTTCTGATAAGTATATTTTGGAAGCTTGTAGGATCACGCGCAATTTGATACACCTGAGGGTCAAGAAGATCATGAACCATAGGTACAAGCTCTAGTATAGGCTCCAGTGTAGACATGGAATTCCACAAATATTACATCTTTTATGTTTTAGCATGACGAGAAGCTCAGAGTGAGTCTGATATATGTTATCCAAGGGATTGATTAGATAGCTCATGGAGAAGAGCCTTCAATGACATATCAGACTCAAGAGTTTTAGTCATAGAACCCACCACTACTCTAGATTAATTGTGGTCCATAGGCGGTTGAGAACTGGATCAAGGAAATGCATATGATCTTTGATTAACTAGAGAATCCTCTAGGTAAGAGGGTGAATCTAGATTCCAATGTACTCTAGGGGCCATATAAGTGCTTGTGGGATGTGTAGGTTCAAGAAGGTAAAAATGAGGGACTATCCTGGAAGGACTTTGAGTCTAGGTTCATTGATCACTTCTTCTAAGAGATGCAGAGGGTATAGAGAGTACAAGAGTTCTTGAGACTTCAACAGGGTGACATGTTTGTCATAGATTATTCTGCGACATTCACCAACTTATCTTGCTTCGCACCTAGAGTGGTGAGAGATAAAACCTTTTGTATGATGAATTATGAGTATGGTTTATGAAACACCATTTGGGTGTAGTTAAACATATTTCAATTGACCTTGTTCTTAGAGGATATGAATCAAGAACTCCAACATGAGGTAAATGTGAAGGATCAATCATAATTGATCCAAGTGATGATGTCTAGTGATTTCAGTGGTGATGATTCAGATAGTAGGAAGTGAGGCCAAGATGAGTTCCATAAGGGTGGTGAAGCTAAGGACTCGAGTAGACCACCTTGGTGTGCATTGTCAATTATGTTTTTCCAGTTTGGGCAGCCAAGACATGTCCAGACCAAGCACAAGCACCCTCCAATGAAGTGCCTTCCATATGGATAGGTTGGTAATATTGAGAGGTTCTACCGGAATCCTTAGATATTTGAAAACCAGGGATTGGGGCAGACACAGGGTTTTGAGATCAAGCCAGGAGTGGTAACTTGTGATGGTGTCTGAGCCTGAACTACATGTGGAAGTCAGGGAACAGTTAGAAGGACTCAGCAGTGGGGTCAGTGGTTGGTGGATGGTGCAACACTTCTGGGATTCCATGCATTAGGTAGTCATGCTTCAAACTAATTGCATATCATGGA